>JARFOD010016743.1:0-11155 GCA_031763545.1 Mopalia muscosa
ACAAGATATTTATTTAAAATATTATTATGCAATCAACAACAATGTATATATTTGTAAATCATATCAATTTTTTTTTTTCTTACTTTTTTTTAAGGCAGTATTCAGAGGAAAATCACAAACATGTATGTTGAAATGACTGAAGATCACATTGAATTATCTCCCTTGTCTACACTTAATAACAGACCTTTATAATCGTAATGTCACAAGACAAGAATTTTTAACTTATCTTTTTAGAACTGAACCTGAACCCAGAAATTGCTTCCAAAAACTATCCCAGATAAATGTACTCACCCATAATTTTCCCAAATCAGTCAAATGAGTAGAGAACTTTAAAGAATCCAAGACAACCTGAAATGATAAATTATAGCATTCAAAGTAGTACAATTTCCCTCTTTACTTCAACTTGTCTTAGTTAAATACAATGTTAGTCTTCTACCTTACTTGCTAAAAATATAATAATGACTTTATTTAACGAGAACAAATTACAGTCAAATTACAAAAATTGCTCTTCCCTGCAGGCCTCAATAAATAGTTTTCCATAAATTTCCTATATACTGTATAAACATATGCATATTATCTCAACATTTTTTTTTTAATAAGCCCCTATGTAATGAGGGTTATGTGGTAACAAGCTGCATTGTATTATCTATGTGTACATCTATTATGCTATATACCACTTTTTTAACCAATACAAATTAAATCAAGACTGGATAGTAAGACATTTGAAAATTTAACATGGGCAAGATCTGAAGGAATCACGACTTTTGTAATCATGCATATATTGAACAACATGCAGTTTAAACTTCTGGAAGAAACTGTGAGAATCTAAACTACCCTGGCTGAATGATTGAATAGTTTTAAAGCATTATGATCAATACATGTTTAACAAATACCCCCTCCTTTGAAAGACTTGCATGTATTTAAAGGTATGTGATAACAGAAATAGAGACCAAGACAAATGACAATCCAGGTTTATAATCCAGGTTACAATCCAATTTCCTCCTTAATTTCCTAACACCATGGCAACAGGGACCACCCACTTGTTTCTAAGTAAGTGTCAGTTTCATTCAATGATACATACGTGAAGGTATGCATAATCTTAATCTGTAGGCATGGATAGCTTAACATAAATCAGAAATTCTAACAGATGTTTAATATTGATTTATATTTCCTCTTAAGACAGTCGTTATTAACAAACACATATTTAAAAAAAATTATCACAATCAATACTGACATAAATTGAAATCCATCTTTAAGTGATTATCTTTAGAAGTTTATTTTTCCTGGGTATAAATTTAAATAATCCAATCACTGGTTTTTTAAACAAATCCCATATTCACACAGAGGAAAGCAGAAATGTTATAAACACCTTTCATACATGTAGATCTGTATGTTACAGACAGCAGCGTCTTTAAGAGACCATTTTAATGCCAATTTTTGACGTTTCTCAAAAATATTTTGTTGTGTTTAAAACTGGGTGGGTGAGTGGTGGCTGGTTCAACTGGATTGCTTGGGATTGGATTGGTTTGGTTTGGTTGGTTGATCAGTTGGTTAATTGATATTCAATTGTGATGTGCTCAATGATATTGCACTAATTCAACATCAATGTATTCCAAAGAAAATATTGACACGAACAAAACCATCAAATATGAAGCGTTGTGCTATGTTGCTGTGAAAATTAAAGTTTCTCAAGTGATAAACATAAGCTGTGTGGTGCCCTTACTAATTAAATGATCTTTAATAATAACGAAGGGACTCCATGTTTGGATGAAACAAGTAACTTTTATAACAATTCAATGTTTGATTAAATGAGATCTAGAGCTTAAGGGGTTTCAATTAGTTACTTATGGCACTTTTCACTTCAAAAGTTTCGCAATCAAATTGAAATCAGATCTCAAAAACGCTCACCGTGTTTTGTTTGTCGCTATATTGAGATCTAACGCAATCACCCCATCTACATGTACAATGTTGATTGGTTTGTTAAATTGACCAATCACAGAGCTGCTTCTCAATTTTGGTTTGTGAAAGCAAAAGGTTTTCGCCGACGAACCGAAGTTTCCCGACTGCATATTGTAACAACATGAGTACATGACCAACGAAGACATGCACACCATCAAACACAAACACCATCAGAATAATAAAATTTGAGTGGAATTGCATTTACCCCTGTTAACAAGTGACTTACAACATCAAGACAAAAGAAAATCAGACAACTTTGGCTTGTTCTGGCTGAATTTGGTGTTTATATGGGCCGGTGATATCTGTGCTTTTAGTGGACAACTGAAACTATGACCTTTTGTCAACACCAGTAAGATTGACCTTATTGAACAGTATAAGTAGAGCAATTGCGTTCGATCTCAATGTAGTGAAAAACAAAACACGGTGAGCATTTTTGAGATCTAATTTTGATTAGACTGCAAGTTTCATTAACATTTAAAAATGAAAATAGGCCTCACTGTCTGTACTCTGTACATGTACGTACTAAAGGAAGTTACAGTATATTAATCCAGTGGTGTAATTATCCTTTAAATCACAATGAATACTGTCCATTATTAGGCTTATATCTTAAGTAAACTTTCAGACACAGTTTAACTCTGGTCAAATCGTCAATTAACACAGGATGTTAATCAGACAGACATGATCAAGATAAAATCCAGGAAATAACAATTTGGCTTTAGTTATGCAGATTGTTTAATGCATAGCCTGATAGGTCGATTGAGAACGAGAAAGCACATTGGAAACACTCTATTTGTATTATATATTTTATTATAGTACTAAATATAGTACCATAAATATAAGCAAAACTTGCCTTTTTTATTATCATAATAGAAAATATTGACCATAAAATATTCAACTCTTTTGTTTGGTTTCATAACAGTTCAACTTCTATCAACCCAGGATTGATTGATTGACGTTTTCTCGCTACACCACTGAACATACTGTATATCATTACTATGTATGCGTCATATAGACTATTATAGAATACACTGTTTAATATGTTTGTTTGATTTGCGTTAAAAGTGGTTATACTCAAGGGTATTTCACTTAAAATATGATGACAGATTATCCACTTCACACTGTTCCTTGCTACATTACGGGGGAAAATTGTGAGGGAACATCCTAAAAAATAACCCTGCGATTGCTAGAGCCACATCAAGTGTCTGAAGTACGACAGATGTACTCAATCCCATGAACAGTACATCGAAATAGGATTAGTAAGCTCACTCAATAGGCACTAACCCACAGCCGCAGGCTTACTTAAATATAATATGAAGTCTAGAAGTAGGAACAGGTACATATACATGTATATCCTAAATCATTTCAAGTTTATGACCAATCCTAACTTCTTTGCTTGTTGTGACAATATAACAGCATGTAATCAAACAAATGTATGCTTTCTGAGAAATGGTTATACTTTCTAAATGAAAAATTCATCTTCTGGCCCTCAGACACAAATTCCAAGTCTTAATAACCTTCCAAAATAGTGATGTTATGGAGGAATTTGAGGTGATTTAGGGTACAGGGAATGTGAATTAGTATTAGAACACATTCATTATATAACATACTGTATATCATTTATTATGATATTGATTACATATGTTTATTGTAGAAAAGAAATGCATTATATCATTACAGAATATTGTTGAGCCTATGTGATAGAGTGGGTCCTATGTATGGCGTGTCAGGAAGCAAGGCCAGGTTACAGGAGAATGTGAATTAGCACTCAGCTCATAACTACCTGATCTGACAGATATGACGCTAATTGAATATGTACATGTATGTCTGGAGAAATGAAATATGTGTTAGCATGCTATAGAAAAAGAGTCCACAAAAACAGACAGGGAATTCATGAATGACTCAATCACGGTGTGTGAATTCAATATGCTGTTAGTTTACTTATAAACATGGGTCATACCATGTACCTGTAGTGAAATAGATTGATTGGTATTTAATTGGGGAATTCACTAATAACTGACACTAGCAGAAATGTTTTGCTGCTCAATGAGTTGTACTTACATGTATCATGTATGATATAAGGTACATGTACAGACTAATTGAATAATTAGTGTTTAATGCTATCCTATGCCAAAGGATTTATCACCTTAAAAACAGGGAAGTATTCCACCAATGATTGGCTTCTCCTTGAGTTGTACTTATATAGTATAGCCTAACTGAATAATTGGTGTTTAGAGCTAAGGTATTTCTCCTACATGAATATTTGTTTGTTTGCTTGGGGTTTAACATTGTACTCAAGGGTATTTCACTTATATGACGATGGCTTGGAGTTGTCCACTTCACACTGTTCCTTGCCTTGGCTTATTACGGCGGAAAACCGTAAAAACCACCGCCATTATTGCTGGAACCACAACATCTGGCTTGTTCATATACCTGATGGTCGACAGGCAGTCTTGATCTGGGGAACAGTACACCGAAGCAGATTCAGTTTAGTAAGTGAACATGCTACCACTAAGCCATGGCCACGGGCCCTTCCTACATGTATAAGATGGCAGGCCTGTCTACCCTGGAAGATGTATAAGAGCTAGTCCAGGTATGCAGGCTGTGTATTCCACCATTTATTGACACTACATGTACAGGTAGCACAACTGTAAAATGTGAAGTGTATGGTAATGATGGAAAGTTAATCATTCGTCACTAGTACTTAGTGGAGCCAGCATTAACACTCAAATAAACATCTTTTTGTCAAGACAGTATAAATAAATCACAGGTGGAAATAACAATACATTTACAGGAACAGTTCTGATTGTCCTGTAAAGAGCCCCAGAATTAACACTGTGTTAAATGGACAGAATTGGAAAAATGTCTGACAAAATATTTTTATACATTTCAACCCCTATATATGATTGATTAAAAAAAAGGATAAACAAAAGAGACTGAATAATTCCAACAAAGGTAACAATTTAACAAATAGTACTTCCTCATTGAAAATAATGAACATTTTATACTTTAATAAAGCTAATACTATTGATAAATGAGTCATGTACTATTGATAAATGAGTCATGTACTATTGATAAAAGAGTCATGTACTATTGATAAATGAGTCATGTACTATTGATAAATGAGTCATGTACTATTGATAAATGAGTCATGTACTATTGATACATGAGTCATGATTATGAACCAAGGAGTATTACACAGTCACCATGCTGAAGACACATTTAGACTTTTTACAAATAATATTAATATATATGTGAATGGATTCAGCACATGTACATTTAAGTGGCTGTCACGATACATCAAAACAATCCAGTAAAAAAAGCGTACTGTGGTTAAAACAGTCATCCAGGTCAAATGGTTGTGGTGTGAGTAATTTGTAAGGTAACCTAAATCACCTCAAATTTTGTCACTGACAAATCCTTACTTTTTTGCTTGTTGTGAAAATATATATGTAACAGCATGTATGTTTTCTGACAGATCATGAATGTTCATGCTTTCAAACTGAAAAATTTATCTTCTGCCTTTCAATCACAAATTCCAATTATTTTAAACAGCTTCCAAAATAGTAATTTTATGGACGAATTTGAGGGGATTTAGGGTATACACATGTAAGTAAAGACTCTGGGTTAAGTTAAGGTAGTAATTCAGCCCTAAAAATAGACACACTTTTTATATGGTCAAATTTGTCCAAATATATCCCTTTTGGTATGTTACATGAAAAAGTATTTGATAAAAAGATATTATGAGGATTTAATTTTTTATAATCATTTAAAAGATAATAAAAATACAAAAAAAAGTCAAATCAGAGTTTATCTTAGATGTATATAATAAAGTATACATTAAGATACATGTAAATCAAAATATAGGTGTGTAGTCCTACTCAGATATACTGGGCTAATTCAAAACATATAAAAGCTCTAAATTAGTTTATTTTTATATAATCTATCACAAACATTTTTTCGTTCTTAAAAGGAGTTTTTAGGCCTGTATTTTAACAGAGTAATTTCTTCAGCATGTGGCCTGACATAAATAACTGGGTCACACACATGTGTGATTTCCTGTCTTTAACACACATCTAGGGCTAGCATAACAGAGAATTAACTCATCCCAGCATATACATCAAAACAAAACTACATAATAAATAGGTCACAATGTCCCAGGAAATGAATAACAAGACAAGGTGGGTTTTAAAATCATGTCAATAATACGACTTGAAAGGTCCTGCCATTTGAAAATCATAAGACATACATGTAGGATATATGAAAATAGACAGACAAATGGTTGTGTACTTTGTTCCAGTGTGTCTACATTTAGTTTATGTGAGTTGAGCTTACATAAATAATCACTTATTTTTACATCAATCTCAGCTTTAAGACTTCATGAAATATTAGTTCAATAATTTACATATTGCGAGAAGATTAAGAATAATACAATGCTTTCAGTTTGTTTATGTTGCGACTTTATTGCTTAAATTCACAACTTAAGTGAGAGAAAACTTCATCTTTAGTTCCTAAAACCATCCGAAATAAAGGTGTTACTTGATTGTTTGTTTGTCTGACTGTGGATTAACATAATACATGTACTCAAGGGTATTGTCCACTTCACATTGTACATAGCCTTATTATGGTGAAAAACTGAGAGGAAAATTTGTAAAATCCACCCCAGCGATTTCCTTGCCACAACACGTGGCTCGCTCATATACCTGATGATCAACAGGCGGACTCAATACTGTGAATGGTACATTGAAGCATGTTCAGTTTAGTAAACAAACACGCTACCGCTGGCCAAGATATCACTTGAAGCATAGACACATGTACATGCATCAATCTTATTCTCGCGAGAGTTTCTAAAGTGGACGATTGTTTGTTTGTTTGATTGGTGTTTAACGTCGTACTCAAGAGTATTTCACTTATATGATGACGGATTGTCCACTTCACACTAAACACGGCCTTATTACGGTGGAAAACCAGGAGGTACCCTCGAAAAACCACCTGTGAATGGTAAATCGAAGCATGTTTGGTTCAGGAAGCGCACATGCTACCACTGAGCCATGCCGTGCCGGCTGCGGGCCCCTAAAGTGGACGAGACTAAGACAACTCTAATACGCAATGCCAATCCATCGCGCATTTATTTCCACCAATATTTGGGGCGACATTTACCACAGATCAGCCAATAAAAGAAGCGCAAAACAAAATGGCCTGGGTGATTTTAGAGTCAATGTCTCAATGTAGGGTGAAGAATCGATAATATTATAGAATTGTACATGTACATATATTGAATAAATGAAGATAGAAAAATGTGTTTGCCTCGAATGGGGATGAAACCCAGGAATTTTGGATTACAGGCCCAACACTCCATCGACTGAGCAACAGAGCTTACAGAGGCTCATGGCAGAATAGATTTACATAGCCAGAAGTACTTGGCATTTTTAATTTTCTTTAACTTTTTTTTACCTAGAATATAATACTTGGCTTAATTGTTGATAGTTATACAGGCCAGCCCTCTTAATTTGGAGTTTTATTATGTTTTATGCAGAAATATGTCAGGTATTTTCATTCATTCATAATTTGACAAGCTGAACCAATGAAGAAAACCAGTGCTCAAACAACACACTGCACAATAAAGAAACAAGAATGAACTACCATGTACATGACATGCAATAAGAATGAACTACCATGTACATGACATGCAATAAAACTATGACTGAGATTGTGCATACATAGATGTATTAACAGCACATATAAAGGTAATACAACAAATATGATCATTGTTTGTTTGATTGGGGTTGAATGTTGTACTCTAAGGTATTCACTACTTGAGTAGAACGCCTATAAGAAATATAAATTTTTCTACCCTTTTTCAGCCTCACTTAGTTAATAATGGCGAAAACCATGTAAAAATCATCCCCGCTATAAATGAAGATAGAAAAATTGCTTTCTTCCACCAGGATTTGAACCTAGGACCTTTGGGGTACAGGCCCATCACTCGACTGATTGAGCTATTAAAGCTACAGAGGATCTAGACATTCAAAAACCCATTGAACATGGCGATTTTCTCTCTACATAAATCATAGACACAGGGACGCTGAATTAACATCATTTTTATCTAGATACATGTACTACTCACAATTTATTTTGCTTGATTAAATCCGAAATCCTGATTCTGGTTTTTTTTTTGTTTCTCAAAAAAAAATTCTTATCCCTTCTTTTAATATATTGCTGGACTTTTCGAACCCTGAAGTATAATGAGAGATGTACTTACGTTTGGATGTCCGTCTCGGAGTATTTTATGAAGAACATGGCAGAATTTCCAGCAGGTGATGGGGTTACCCTGAAGGGGTATCTTGTGAACCACCCCCCAAAACATCCCCGCCCCACACTCCTGGTAGGTCCCCAATATTGTACCTGAGAGATGCTGTTAAGGAAAACAACTAGCTACCTTGTCGTTAAACTAAAAACTTCTTTAAATCTAAACTTAATTATGCTAAGTCAGCAACAATATTTTCTGATTGAAAACTTATCAAATGAATGTATAAGCATAACGAAGGTAAGGTTATATTTTTTACCATCATGTGTATTTTCTTTTTTCAAATATTCTTTGACAATTATGTGTATTTTCTTCTTAAAAATGTTGTTCAAATATTTATTGACTAAATATTTTGTTTGTTTGATTGGTGTTTAACGTCGTACTCAAGAGTATTTCACTACTCACGATGAAGGTCACAAATACAGAACGTCACAAATAAATCTGCTTCTCGTTACCCTTTAGCTCTGCGAACACCAGAGAAACAGAAAACAATCTCTTTTCTCGCCTATTACGATCTACCGAGGAAGCCGAGGGATATTGACTAAATAATAAATAAAAGAGCATTTTTTTACCATGTTGTACACTTTCCGTTTTATAGAATTTCAAGTGGGTTTATTTTCTGTTGCCTTTCCTGTTACTCTTCAAATAAGCTTATTCAAAACTGAGTATTTTAACATTTGCTTTTTGTGTAGAATTTCACATGTTCAGCTGATTTGTGTATTATTCAAACATTAATTTAATGTACAAAATAGTCTAAAATACTGTGTCTTAGCCACAGACCTGTATACCCTTCATTTAAGACGGACAGATTTCTAAAAATTGTTTCAAGGACAGGTAGAACTTCTGACATGGGAAAGTTGACAATTTATAGGCAAATTATTTTGAATAGAGATTTCTGACAAGCAGATTTTCAATCCTGGCTAAGACACTGTACTCAAGGTAGGTAGGTCTGCATAGACCACCTTTAAAAAACACTCATGCAAGCTTTGAAGACAAAGGTAGTAGCACATGTGGGCCCAATTTAAAGCTCAGTCAAATGTACATACTACGTATTGATTGATTGATTGATGTTTTACGTCATGCTTAAGGGTATTACACTTATCCGATGCGGTGTATTATACAATAATTGACACTAGCACAACCAAGACGTGAAGCATTTCCATAACGTTGGAAAGTTAATTTTCTTCCAGTGTTAAGTAAATACAGCATGTCAGCATTGCTCATCTTCAAACAAACTGCCTTTTACCAAAGGGCTGTACAAACTCAGGCCTGTGCTGTTGGAGAGAACTGACAGAACAGGGTCTCCCCATGGTTATGCAAACTTAGTTTAGGAGGACCTATTTATAGGTTTCCCAAATTGTTCACAGTTTTTATCAAAATTTGCCTTTACCTATTGGGTTTGACAAATTTTGTCATCCAATAAACAATGGAGATTGTATTTCAAAGCAATTTTGCTTTATTTTCTCAAAGCCACATTTATGTATTTAAAAAAAGTTTGGTGTCCAAAACTGTCATTTTACTTCACTTTGTAAGTAACTGGCTGTCCAATTTTTACTTATCTCCTACAAGTTTAAGTTTCTTAAAACAGGGTGTCCAAATGAGGCAATTGTTAAATTCCGGGACACCCTCTGCATAGGCCCATATATGTTCATTGTACAATGTACCTCTGTGTCATAACTACCTGTATCATATTACGGGTATTACAACATAATCCTTACTCCTAAGATTGTATTCCCAATTTCCCATGTATGCGTAAACCCCGGGTTCATGACCTTTGCTGTTAGTAAAATAAAGTCAAGGTGTGGATGTTATTAGACAAGGATACTTCTGGCATGTTTTTCTTTCAGTGGAGTCTCTGTCGAATTAATAGCTTTGGTAATGGCTGTACTCTGCAAAGAAACAAAATATCTCATTAAGCATTTAATTACAGTACACCATCCTCTATTCCTTGTTAAAGATTTAATTGTTGACTAATAATAGCATGGTAGACACTCGTAGACGTCGCAAAGCCTAGTCAATCATGACTCTAAAAGCAGACCTACAGTGGAGTATGGTTGCTATAATGAAGGACTAATGAAGGCACGGTTAAATTTAAAAAAAACAAAACATAAAAATAGTTTTTATAACTGTACCTGAGATATTTGCATGTCATCATCTCATGTTTATTTCTATCATGTTTTAATAGAAAGCTTTGCCTGTCTCAAATATATTTTAAACACATTTTTTTTGTGCTATTTTGTCTGGCTGTATCAGTGTTTGACAAAATACTCAAGTGTTATTCACTTAAACAATAGGATCTAATAGTAAAAGGGTTTACATGTACATGTAGGTCACACAACTATCAAAGATATCCAAAAGCTAATTAGAAAAAAATTAAAACAGAACATGTCACACCTTTTTAATTTTTTTTTCTTGAAAAACTCAGATGTGTAGACTATTTGGTAAATTGGTCGGGGAAATACGCATCTATTTTTCATAAAATATATTATCTGATTATGTATATATTTCTTTGAGAACCGCTAACATAGAAGTTTTTCAAGAAAAATATATTACAGGATAGTGCTCATCTATTTTTGCATTATACAAATTATTAAAATAATTAATGTGTACCTGTATTTATTTAATTTTGTGTATAAATAAAGTAAGGGTCATCTTCATAAATATATGTCCATTAATATAATGTATGTTTGTTTGTTTGATTGGTGTTTAACGTCGTACTCAAGGGTATTTCACCTATATGACACAACCCTGATAATTAGCCTCGGCATTCGGCAATTGCCGAGGAAATTGCTAAGGAAAAATTAAATTAGCCTCAGCAAAAAAATTGCCGAGGATCCGTTTTACTGAGCTGACCATTGTAAGCAAATGCATCATGATTTATTTTATATCTAC
>JARFOD010016754.1:0-11154 GCA_031763545.1 Mopalia muscosa
CTAAGGAAACATGGTCCATTTAGGCCCTTGAAACACTGGACTGTAATCATCTTGTATTCCAGCTGAAATTAAACCATGTTCTTGGTTTCACACAACGATTATTACTTACAGATTTGTTTAATTATTCATAATGAAATTATAGTTGAATCAAAAAGGGCAGGGCCAACATGACTGTTGGTCTGTTTATCTAACTATGTCACTTATGGAGAAACAGAAAGAATACAATTATAATCAATTATTGCGGCTTTAACATGGATCATTATTTGGTACCAGTTTAAATCTTAGTCGGTCTCAGATTGGGAAAAATGTTACATGGCCCTCTACCATTTATAGAGTGCTAACATGGTTTCGTGAGAAATGATCAAGATGAAAGACACGATGCATTCTTCACATCCAATCAACCGTTCCAAAGGATCTATGTTTGGTAACGACAAACAAGGAAGCTAAAAACTTTTAAAACTTGAATAGACGAAACCTTTCTATTTTTCTTTTTTTTGGAGAAAAAAATAGTCTTGAATTTGATTGGCTTTCAAATGTGGATTATTTGTCAGGGTTGAAAATTGGTTCAGCATGAAAGGCGTTAGAAAAAAACAGATGAAGCCTGTTCAGGAATCCTTTTCCAAGAAATTTCTTCGACCCTGTTGCTTATCATGGATCTTGCTTTCTCGTTCCATTGATTGGATTCCTGGAGAAATCTATAACTAACTTAAGCACGTCCGAATTGTGAGACAGCAAACTATTTCCAGTGACTGAGAAAGAATTAAAACATGACTAGACAGTGCATTAAAAAGCACAATCACATTGCTACAATATTCAATAGAACTTAAAACCACATAAACCATTTAATGGACTATAAACTCTCACTACTGAAAAACACTTGTGCATAATGAAGAGAATAAATTGAAAAATGGTCCAGAAATCTCTGTTTGTTTGATTGGTGTTTAACGTCGTACTCAAGGGTATTTCACTTACATGACAACGGATTGTCCACTTCACACTGTTCACAGCCTTATTACGGTGGAAAACCATGAGGAAACCTCATACCGCCCCTGTGATTGCCGGACCCACAGCATGTGACTCACTCATATACCTAATGGTCGAAAGGCGGACTCGAACCCGTGAACAGTAAACCAAAGCATGTTCAGTTCAGGAAGCGCACTCGCTTCCACTGAGCCCCGGGCCCCAGAAATCTCTGAAGTGGACAATAGAAAAATTAGTGCTTGATAAAAACTGGGTTGCTTCAGGAGAATATACTTATATTTTTCAGGGAAGAAATTATGGTACTTTTGGTATTTCATTAGTGACAGTTCAAAAAAAGCTTTATTTATGTGATAATGCTGGCTCTTTCATTTATATTCTGTTGGAAACAAAACTTTCTGATGGACGAACATAATGAGAATCTATTTTCTTCTCAGCCAATCAACTGTTCTATTGAACATCTATATTTGGAAATTTAAAAGAAAACTTTCAAATGATGATTACTTGACAGGTTCGGAATTGGTAAAATCTAAAAGGAAAGAAACTGTATGAAGCCTGTTCTGGAATTCTTCGACCCTGTTGCTTATCATGGATCTAGTTTTCTCATTTTTATTGATTGGATTTCAGGATAAATCTATAAGTAACTTAAGCATGTCCAAATTATGAGACAGCGAACAATTTCCAGTGACTGGAAAAGAAATATGGTTCATGGAAATTTCAATCCACTATTGCATAAGACACCCTGTTCACAAAGAAAGAGAATTTAAAAAAAAAAATGATGGACAGAAAGACTGAAATGTTACTCTGTGACTGTAGTCATCAGGAATGTCCGTATTGAATATAGTACATTTATTACTATTTTACGCCACACTCAGCTGGGGATATTTTGGCTACACTGAACAACACAAGATAAGCTTCCCTTGATGTTCATATATACTATTCTGTAAGAAATAAACCTTTGTACTTGTATTAGTGACAGCTTGATAAATATTTCCTAGTCTGATTATACTAATGTTCAACCTTTTATATAGTGCAAACGTGGTTTTCTCACAAAACGAACAAGACGTTAAAAAGAGTTTGTTTTCTTTCCAGCCAATCAACTGTTTTAAAGAAATGTTCTAAAGAATCTATGCTTGGTATCAACAAAAAAAAGAAAGACGTTATAGAAACAAATTGTGTGGAAAGGCTATTTTTTGCAGAAGAAAATGTCTCGATTTTGATTGGCTCTGATGTGAATTATTTGTCAAGGTTGAAAATTGGCTTAACGAGAAAGGCCGTCAGAAAAAACAGGATCAAGTCTGTTCAGGAATTCTTTTCCATGAAATTTTTTCGACCTCATCGCTTATCATGCATCTTGCTTTCTCGTTCCATTGATTGGATTTGAAGAGAAATCTATAACTAACTTAAGCATGTCCAGATTCTGAGACAGTGAACTATTTCCAGTGACTGGGAAAGAGTTAAAAGAAGATCAGACAGTGTTTCAAAGAAGACGTATACAAGAGAATAGAAACATTTTTATTCAATAGAGAATTAATTCCATCCAACATCGAACAAGAAAACTTATCTTTATGAAATTTTGTTCTGGGGGGAGATGGGTTGTGTTGTGGGAGGGAGGGGGAATAAATCCTTATATTATATTATAATGAATTATAATGAAGCATACATGTATTAGACAAATGGATCGAGGATTTTTTCATAGCTAGAAGAGTCTTGTTTTGAATTCAATTCGAAATTCACATAAATCTTATTTTCATTATGACCATAACTGGGGCATTTAACAAGTTATAGAAACAACTTTGAAAAAAGCAAGAATTTATTTGGATTATTTCCATTTCATAAAACAATTATTTCTATTACATCATACACTGATTATGAGGCAATATTCCACTCACATAGGCAGCATCATTTCAATGTGTGTCCAATGCAATTATTTGCACAGATAAAATCAAGTTTCAAATGTTGTCACATTTTACAAGATTACAAATGCAGTAAAAACATTGACAATTTTATTTTTAAGGAAGTCAGTTTTGGATTGATGGACTCCACTTTGTTTTTTAAATACAAAAACTTTTTCTTTCAGAACTTTTACAATTGGTTTTCAGACTTCAAAGAGTGTAGAAGTTGATGAATATTCCGTTCATGCCCCATCACCAAAACAACTTGTAAAATATCCACTGAAATGATGTAATTGGTAAGTGTATTTGACCCTGTGGTTAGACAGTGAACAGTAACAATAGTATCATACTTCATTATGTCATGCAAATTAACAGCAATATATTCCAACTGTCCCCAAACCACATAGCACCATTCAGAGTAATGGAATTATGGTAAAACAGATTCCACCAAATTCCACATTATCAAAGTTTTGTGGTTTTCGCCATTAACTAATCGATCATTCAAACGCTATCCATGCACATGTGGCTCGTCAAAAGTAACACCTAAATATTTTTAAGCAAATAAAACTGTGTATGTATTCAAAAGACAAGGAGGGGCAAAATATGTGGAGAGCATAATTGAATTGAAATTCTCTAGAGAGGTAAAAATGGACTTTGACATCTGTCTTTGACACCCAAACCAATCCAATTCAACTGAAAACCCCCAAAGCTTCTTTATGTGGTACCATCAATAATGGAGAGAAGAGTCCTCCGAGGGACTAAAGTGCATTCATCAGCAAAAGAGACCAGAAATGGGTGATTAGAGAATGGAGTGTCAGGAGACATTTAGAAGTAACAAACTACCATATTCACTAAACGTGGGTGATTAGGGAGAGCTCCCTGTGGCCCGGGTGTTCACTGAGCTAAGGGGCAGTGAGGAGTTGATCCAGGGTTGCGTCTTTGGAGGTTTTTTGTGGTTCTCGTGAAATGTTTTTGTTTGTTGTGAGTGGTATTGAGAGTGGTTTCCATCACTGGTTTGCCAACAGGTGAATGAAATAACAAAAAATACGACATAAATTCCTTATCAGACAAAGAAATCGTCCACAAAAGACAGTGGAATCAGTAAAGAGAACATTACCCCAATATCAGTACCCAGTGAACAGAAAGGACAGTTCCAAGCAAATAAAATGGAATCATAAAGACAGTACATAAAATTACTAACTGCTGGTTTCCATCACTGGTTTGCGATTTGAGTGGCAAGACCAATAGTATGACACAAAACCCCAATCAAACAAACAAAGAAATCGTCCACAAAAGATAATGGAATCATTAAAGAGAACATTACCCAAATATCAGTACCATCACTAAACAGAAAGGATGGTTCCAAGTAGATCAAATGGAATCATAAAGACAGCCCATAAAATTTACTAACTGATGTCAGTCATACTGTTGCTTTAATATGTCCAGTGATGAAGGCATCTGGCACTTGACAAAATTGGTATTTCCGCTCACCGACATCCAGGAATAACAGAAAACACTTCTCCATGAAGCTAAATTTGACTTCTGTAACTAATTATTCTACAGGTGCTCTGACACCATGTGAATTTGGTTACACTGATGTAAACCACTGCAAAATCTGCCCGCAATTGTTAGAAAAGACTGTGACAAATATTTCATTAAAAAGCGTTCAGAAAGCATTTCATCTTTTTTTTTTATCCTATTCTCCACATGAATGGAGCTTTTAATACCCCTTGCCCTCTTCCCTGTGGAGTATTGACAGCCATTGGTACTTTATATAAATGATTGTATTTATCTGTGTTACAGAATACAAATCCTCTCGGCTACATCTTCATTGCAGAAAAAAACCAGAGTGACAAGTGAAACTATTTAATACTTGTTGTTTAACGCAGAACTATTTATTGCATGAATACCAAAGAATTTCTTAGACAAGTCCTAAGAAGATTTTCTGTGGTCTTAAAGCGATCTTTGATGAGATATTGCTCTTTAACGCTCTTGAAGGCTTAGAGCTAGAGGTTTGCCATACAGATCATAGAATCCCCAAGTGAACCGTTTCATGAAGAACACGCTAAAGCCTTATATAATACTTGTCCTGCTTGATATTGATTTCTGAATCTCTGTGCTTTAAGCTATTGAAACTGATACAAAACCAGGCTTGATTCAAGAACTGTCCAGTTAAAGATCACTACAATTCTACTTTTTAATCCTCTGTAAATTGTCTTATGTGAGAAACACAATTTCTCAAATGATGACTTGCCTATCGTTTATCAGTTTACTTCTGGTATACTGCTGTAGCTAAGTTACTTCTGTCAAATGGTAAGGTAAGAGCTCAAAAGATGATAGATTAACATAGTACTTTACTCAAATGGCAATATGTCAACCCAAAGGGTAAATGAATTCACTGCCAATGTCTTTGTTAAAACAAAGGCAAAACAGGACAACCAGCGTCAACCACCCAAAACAAAGACAAAAATCAGTTTTTTGTTGCTCCTTAGATCAAAGAGCAACAGGTCAACAGGACAGTCCATCCTTAACACCCCCATGGGTAAATAAAATGGGTGGTAAATAATGACCAGGGCAAAAAATGACCACACTAAAGTAGTTGAGTCCAAGTCAATGTACTTAACAGTTATTAACCAAGCGTGACTCTATGTACTGTGTCGGCCTCCTTAATGGATTACAAGTGTATTGTAAAGTAATGAACAAGAATAAACTGTGTTTATTTGGTAATTTCAAAAGTACAATTTATATAACAAAAACTAAGGTACCAAATCATATTACTTTGCTTAAACTGGGGCTTAACGTCATACTCAAGAGTATTTCGCTTATATGACGAAAGATTGTCTACTTCACACTGTTCCTGTTGCAGTGGAAAACTGTGAGGAAAACGCTTAAAAAAACTTCCCCCGCAATTGTCGGAGCCACATAGTGTGATTCACTCATATACCTGATGCTCGACAAATGGACTCAATTCCATGAATGATAAATTGAAGTAGGATTAGGAAGCGCACAAGCTACCACTAATGTGCGCTGGGTTTATCTTGCCTGGAATATCCTAAATTACCTCTTAGCTTGAAGAGAAACTGGAACATGAACCTTTCCCTTTGCTCGAGGAGTTCAATAGTCTCTTAGCTTATGGAACAACTGGAACTTCATCCAATTGTCTCTTAGCTTAAGGAGCAACTGGAACTTCATCCAATCGTCTCTTAGCTTAAAGAGCAGCTGGAACCCCCTTCAATTATCTCTGTTGCCTCTTAGCTTGAAGAAGAACTGGATCCTGCCCCAATTACATATACCTTCCCTTTGCTTGAGGAGTTTGAAAACTGAAGGTTTGGTTGACAAATCCAGTACTTTACTTAACTATAGAGGCTGACGATAAAGTGACCTCAATTGTCTTTGAGCCGTTAAACAGTATATTCAAGAAGGTGGAGGTATGCGAATTGGTCTTCCTTTCAATTTATCAAATATAGGGAGCTATTTAGTTTTCGAACCCGTGAACGGTAAATCGAAGCATGTTCAGTTCAGGAAGCGCACTCGCCACTGAGCCACAGCCGTGGGCCTGGAGCTATTAAGAACTTATCTTTCAGTAATTACCTGGAACATGAGAGGATTTATCACTTTTAATTTGTCTACACCCCTTTGCCAGTTAGATTAATCGTTGTACGTAAAGACGTATTAAAGACAGAAATAAAAAAGAAAAATATTTGCATTACCTTGAACATGTAAGTAGACTTTTTTCGTTTTGACAGGATCTGTGTTGATTTGACATGTATATTCTCCCTGATCAGAGTAAATCACGTCACGGATGTGAAGGTTCCATTCTTGTAAAAATGGCCGATTAATACTGATACGATCATCATCTATTTTCCTTTCATTCTCTAGCGTTAGTAGTGTGGCTTTTGGATTAGTCCAAACAACCTGTAACAAAAAATTATAAATTGATGTTAATTCAGAACAGAAAACATTGTTTGATTGTTTGATTGTTTGATTGTTTGATTGTTGTTTGATTCATTGATTGGGGTTTAATGTCCTACTCAAGGGTATTTCATTTATAAGATGACGTGCCAGCCAAAATGGTGAAGGAAACCACTCTGACAACACTGGCAACAAACTAAGACAAGACAGGACAAATACAGGACAATAACAGAACGCAATACAGACACCACAAACAGATCGTCTTCCTGTTCCCCTTTGGCTCTGAGAGCACCAGGGCAACATGAAGCTCCCTCTAACCACCCATCAGAAACATTAAAAGAAATAGAAAGTTTGATGGTTGCATTTTTTTTAGTTTCCAATGCATAATGTTATTTTTCTCATAGAATGGCAAACCATATTAATAATGAAAGTAACTACTGTCTACAGCACTGGTAATACAAATTATCATCTTCTAATGAACACGTTATGCAATACCGGATTTCCAAGTGCAATTTTATTAAATTTCTTTGTTAAGTTGAGAGGGTGATGAGGTATGATATTCTTTTTTTAAACATTTTTATCTTACTAAATATAACAATGCCTCAAATCTAAATATAGCAAAACCACAAATATATATATTTTTTTTTAAGTTTCTTTTTTTTTTATGAAAAACTTATAACAAACATACATTGTACATAATGATGTTAAATGCATTTGTACACTGATCATCTCAGCCTGATGAAAACATTCCCAGCTGATACAAAATGTGCTCATCTGTTTTAGGAACTATGTCTTATCAGTACTCCACTCCACATATACAATGTACATGTGGAGAAAATATCCAATTACACATAACTACTGTTTCATAATAACTTTTGATCATTACCCAGCTGAGTTTTTGACTTCACTACTGAGTCAGTCGTGTATAAAGTGTTTTTATTATTTATGATAAACTAAAAACACAATATAGTTATGTTGGCGTATATCGTTATAGTAAATAAGAAATGGTGGATTCCTTTCATAGCAATACTACATTACCCATGATGTATTCTAGAATAAGAGAATCATTATGTCACCTCCATTATAGGAGAGCACTCTCCAGTTTCTACTCACGTAACACTTTAGCAAAACAGATATCTTATTGATAACTTAACAGTAAAATATCTTAACATTCTCATCCCTGAAGAAAGATATTTATTCTATGCTCAGTAATGTGATAGTCTTCCTCAATACTGCATGAGTCATACAGCTCTCAAAAAAAAAACCTATAACCTAATCAATGATATTGAATGAGCGTGGATATGTGATTGCATTGACTGATTAGACGTAACTCGACGCTAAAACACTCTGTTGTTTTACATTAACACTCAGTAATTGCATTTCTCTGATTAGTCAAAGATATCTGCTTTATCTCCGCATCATTTTTATAATTCAGTAACACCTCTCATCATTTCCTGCACGTACATGCACACAGACACTGCTTAGATCATCTCGTTAAAAAAAACGCATTTAGATTTTATATGGGCAAAACTAAAGTTAACTTTACATCATGGCAAAACTGTGGGAAATTAACACTGAACCCAAGAAACATGTATAGATACTCAGTTTTTTTAGATTTTTGGAACAGGTATTAAAAAATTAAAAATTAATCCTGAATGGGTAAAATTCATTTTTGATCACGGGATGGTGATTGTGTTTAACAAACTTTTCCACTGCTCCACTGCACTGTACATATATTTTACATGATTCATGTTCTTTTACAACTTGAAAGTGTCTCCATCGACATACCATTTTGCATTATTATGTAAAAGTTACGACAAATTATAACCAAAATCTAAAATAATATTGCATGAAATTTTCAAAAACCGTGTGTCTGTTTTCCACATTTATTTCCTAATGTCCACACTTTTTTGGGGGGAATTATTTTGTTTTTTGAATTATTGTATTAGTCTGAACGATAAACAGTAAAGTATGCACCATTACACAATGGACTTAACACTATCCTTGATAATGTATTATAGTAATCCCAATTGCTTTATAAAAATCATGTATTAAAAGCCGACGAACACTGGCGCACCCTTGAGTCTAGGATTTTGAGAGGTGGTTCGGGGTTGAGTGGGACTATCCAGCAATATGAACGGTAATCAACTGTTAAATATTGGCTCTACAAAACATCTCCTAGCAATTCAATAAGGGTCCAATCTGACGGGCATGACACTGTTGCATTGTGGGATGGTATTTGAACAATTTTGGAGATGAAGCGCATCAGCCGGCTGAATTTGGTCTTACGGGAATGGGTGGGCCTCTCAGATATTGATTTTAAATTCCCGCTGGACGGTAACAAATTACCAAATAGAGATACAATACAGTGTTTGAGTGAACTTTGGAATAGAGTCTAATACCAATCTTGTTGTACAGCCTCTATCTGGTTAACTCTCAATTTATCTAAAGCGCCTAAAAATTTGACGAGAAAAGCTCAATTTGAAACCTGTCGTTTAGGCTGTACAGAATACAGTGAACAGAGAGTTCAATGGAACAAAAATACTTTATGAAATAAAACCCTAAATAATTTGATAATTGCAAAATGTTATCTTTTGTTTCCTTGAAGGTTTGTACCAACAGTTGCCTCACTCACATGCTAGTCCAACATTTACATTTGTCCCTGCTTTGCTGATTTTTTAAATACATAACTGTGCATTTATGAAAATATAAAGCAAAACTGCTTTATTATAATACAAACTTCATTGATGATCTGATTTACAAAATTTGTCAAAATCAAAAAGAAATTTGGGAAACCTATAAATCGGTCCACCTAAAAATAAGCTTTAATAACAATCAGAAGACCTAGTTTGGTCTGCACAGACCTGAGCAAGACAACAACAAATTGCTTGGGTATCTACAACAAACACATCAGTCTATCAGTTTATTTTTCTATACTGGTGACACCTGGACCACAAGTCACTTAGATAGAAGGGCACCACTTAGAGAAGGTGTAGCTCTGTCAGGAATACACAAAGACCATTACCTCTCCAAATCCACTTTATAACAATCCAGTTCGAATGAATTATCAATTGATTTTGATTCCCAGGGATTCGGTGAATAAAGATGCTGTCAGACACTCGGCCTCTGGAATACCTCATAAATGGACTCAGGTGCCCCGAATTAAAGCATTCTTGCACTTTTTATATTTAATAACCAGAGTAAACCTTCTATAAAATAGCTTATGTGCGATATAATTTGACATTTGCCATCATTGATTATCAGACTAGCTGATTGGTTAAATAGCTCATACATGTATAAATGATTCTTATTCATGCCCCCACCCCCAATCCACTCAATTTATAAAAATACAAAATAATTTCTTATTATTATTATTTATATATCTAGATAATAAGAATACAAATTCTTCTTTAATTATTATTATTAATATATCCCTATAAACAGAATACAAATTCTTTTTTAATTATTATTATTTATATATCCAGAAAATAAGAAAACAAATTCGTTTATCATTATTATTATTTATATATCCAGATAATAAGAATACAAATTCCTTTATCATTATTATTATTTATATATCCAGATAATAAGAATACAAATTCCTTTATCATTATTATTATTATTACATATCCAGATATCTGCAGATAATGCTTCAATGAACAACAATAGGGCGTACAGGATAATGGTACCTTCATTTTATCTAAAATACTGGATTCTTCCCAAATTTTACAATTTGTTAATTGTTAGTTAGATTTGTTTCTTAACTGAACTATCCCTGAATGCAATAATTAGAGCTATAGTAACATTACATCAGAGTTATAACTGGCAGTAACTAACATGCTGATTCAGTTGATTAACCCATTAACATTCATTGGTGATATCATTCCTTTCTTCAAACTAATCCACAAATCAACAGCTCATCAAACATATTCAAAACATGATAGAATGATTATCCATTAGTAATTACAAAATTATCTCATTGTCTCTAACCCAGTGCATAATAATAGAGTAATTATTGTATATAATGACTGTTACAATGATTTGTTCAATTTGGTATTCATCTAACTGGCATCACCCTACTTTAGATGTTTTGGTTTTTGGTAACAATGTTCGCTTGTAAGGAATTGAAAGCTGATCAAATATTTATTAACTTAAATTTTTATTTATTAACCAGAAAACAAGCACAATGCAATGATGTTGCAATGAAGCTGGGTGAATAATAATGTACATGATTGTTGGTACCAGTACTGATATTTTGCTAAATACATAAATTAAGAAGGACTAATTTTGTCTTTACAATTTATCTTAGGAATAGTGAATATAAAGACTACCCCAAAATCATACAAAAATGAATATTTGCAACAAATAA
>JARFOD010016765.1:0-24748 GCA_031763545.1 Mopalia muscosa
GAAGTTGAACATCCATATCAGTCGTCATGTCTTTCTAATTTACCAGCTTCTAAATGCCACTCAAACAAGATAAAAAGTTATTGGTTGGTAATACTGTTGAGGGTCACAACAACTGCATATGTTGGGAACTCCATATAATCAACTCTGCAACACAGCAGCCTTTGGTTTTCTTATATGATTAAGTCCAGCAGTAATTTTGACATCCATACTTTGCAAATAAACCATATTGAAACAAAATTAACAAATATAAGTTTTTGACGACATTAAGAAGTAGGTTCTGTGGACAGTGGTTATGGTCCACGATGTTCCCTAGAACTTTTTGACCTTGTTTATTTAATTACTTTATACTGGTATATTCTAACACTCCTATTTTTCTTTAGTCAATTTACACCTGAAGACGATACATGCATATGTATCGAAACATTGTGTTTTATCACAAAACAAGAAGTGGTTATCCAGAAATTGTTTGATTGAAATTAACAAATGTTTGGGAAAGCTCATACTAAAGAGGGCTGTCTGTTTTCGTTAGGCTTGTCCTGATGGTAACCAGGTAAAGGTAATTCTGTTATAAATAAGAATGAAGGATTATACCCAATACATCTGTAGTGTAGGGATTTCATTGGCAAGACTTCACTGTTCATATTATAACAAACTTTTGATTTTTTACACGACGAAAGGTCATATTGATCTAAAACTTGGATGAGATTTTCTGGGAGTGATTTGACTCATCTTATTTTAAAATCTCATTATAGAGTCAATATGAACTTGTTACGGACCTTTATTTGAGTATAATTACCTCTGACAGGGTGATAATGACCTCATTATACACTACATAGATTACCTATCACGTCATACTGGATTTACACTAAACATAGATAGGCTATGATTAAAACGATACAACAGCAAAACTTCAAATTTCCATATTTTTTAAAATATTTTTTGCCCCCGGTTTAAATCATTTTTTATGTACATTGGCATTTGATTAAACTTTAAAACAAGTTAACACAGAATTTATAAGTCAAACTTGTATGCAAAGGCATTTTAAATACACATGTCATAGATAAAAATCCTTATCTAACAACAATCTTTACAGTGTACAACTTTAAACACAAACAAAATATGTATTAAAGTTACACATAGTTATAGATAATGCAGGGGTGGACATAATACATTTGCAGGACATTTCCAGTAAAAATTGAGATTGTCCTGTAAAGATCCCCAAAATGTAACATTGTGTTAAATGGCCTGCAGGACAAAATTTGAAAAATGTTTGACATTTTTTTTTTACATTTCCACCCCTGTAAATTATGTGGAATGAAATTTCTTATTTCGATCTGTGTTTAACATTATACTAAAGGGTATTTAGTTTAAATCTAATTTATTAGACAAGAAACACCTTAAGCCAGGGTACATGTATTTTACTTTACAAATGCTGGCTTTATTTTTTACAAAATAAATTATGAAATTGTCAGTAATTAGAGAGATATCAGCAATTGTGTTTGTTTGATTGGTGTTTATCGCGATTCAATTCAGCAGTTAATGTCAGTAGCCTAGAGGCCGAGGGTCTACCGTCTAGGGTTGTGGGTTAGATTCCTTGCAGGTTTCAACCTGCAAAATTTTCTCAACTAGAATCTGTTCAAACTTAGAAAGTGTAATCCCAAAATAACGAAAACACTGTTAATACTCACTTTTAAAAGACACCAAAATAAATTCATAATGGTAAATGGTAAAAAAACAAACTACTCGCTAACCTTAGAATTATAAATTCATTATCTTCATTTAAATCAAATCTTAAAAAACAACTTTCCGACAATGATCAGTGAATCAACACATTTTTAGCATGGTCTTTTCTCGTCAGAACTATTTCTTCTTTTCTTTCACTTTTCTACTCTATTTTCTTGCCTTTTAGTTTAATTTTTAAATTGTATAATGTAAACACCTGATTTCTCATTTTCTGTATTTAAAAATTTTATGGGATAGAACAAGCCCTTTGGAGCTTTATTCCCGCCAATTGATGTTATCAACGCTTATATATTCCTTATGTTTGGTGAATAAATATTCAAATATTCAACTGAAAAATTGATGGGTGACCAGACTCCAACCCTACATTCACTAGCACAACAATATATTCATTGTTTGTTTGATTGGTGTTTAACGTCGTACTCAAGGGTATTTCACTTATTTGACGACGGACAAAAATACAGAACATCACAAACAGATCTGCTTCCCGTTACCCTTTAGCTATGTGAACACCGGGGCAACAGAAAGCAACCTCTTTTTTCGCCTCTTACGATCGACCGAGGAAGCCGAGGGAGTATTCTGGAGGGCCATGGCCCACCCGCTCCCTCACGGGCCGCCTTTTCCTGAGAACGCTTTCCGCATTGGAAGGGGAGACAACTTTGACGAGGGGCAAAATAAACGTAAAGTCACGCATCCCAGCGTGTAAGCAGTACGATCGAGAGAAAGAATCGACGTAAATCTTTTTTTAGAGAAGGCCTTTCGCATTTGGAAAGGAGACAACTTTGATGACGAGGAAAGCAAACGTCAAGTTACGTGTTCCAGCGTGCAGCAGTACGATTATCAGACAGTATGACTTAAAGGAGTACGATCACTATTATGAACTTGCGTTTTGTCAGTCTCGAATATAGTTCTTAATAAAATTAGAGTGTGGTCTTGTTTTATTAGTTCTGTTCCTGGAAATCTGTTTTTAGTGGAAGTTTCTTGTCAGTGTAATATTGCAGCCTAAATAGGTCACAGTATGAGTATTTATTACCATTTGATGGAGGGTGGTTGGGCTGTTGTTTAAATTCTGAAGGTATAGCTGGAAAGCCCCTATCACACACCAGGGCTTCAGACGCAAAATTTCATCGGTCATGCCCTGTCAAGATTTTAGAGTGGAACTCAAAAAGGACCGATTACGGTGTGTGCCAGGCGTTTTCATGGGGGAGCCATGGGGCCAAACCTTAAAACTAAGGTTTATGCCAAATAATAGTGGTCTTGCGCCAAATCTTTTTCAGAGAAAGCTTTCCGCATTTGGAGGGGAGACAGCTTTGACGAGGGGCAAAATAAACGTCATGTTACGCTCCCCAGCGTGCAGCGGTACGATTGTGAGACAGTATTGACTTAAATGGTGACTCATTTTCAATGACTGTTACTTAAATTTACTAAATTATTGCATCCATAAATGAAGACAAGCCCGCAGACCCAGTCATGACGGGATTCATTTACCGCCTTCAGCCCAGTATAACATGCTTACATGTTGTGCAAAAAATCCTATGGAACAATATACACATTGTGCATGTTAGAGAAAAGAACATTTTTATTTGTAAGCTCCAGATAGTTGATGTTCAAGGAGCACGAAAAGCCAATTAAATACTAATTGTCGAGAGATAACAATTCGTGAGGTTCCTGTTTTCAAACGAGAAGTACTTCACAGGACATAATAAACAAGCCTTATTAGCAGATCGGTTTCAAGTTGTCTCTTGCTCTAGGAGCTCCAGGGCAACATGAAGCCCCCATCCCCCTACCGTAACCAGCAGTATCAGAGATGATATTTATACCTTCAATGCCATACATAGCAAAATATCACACGTAACCTCAATATAGCCTGGATAGGGAGAATGTCTTATTATACGTCCGGTAAATCACTAAAATGTAAGAAAACTTTACGCAAGTTTAATAGACTCGTGCACACCAGTAAAGGCCATATCCGTTGTTACACAGTGGATCCCGTGGTTTTCCAGTTGGATCACACTCAACGCAATTAGAGGAAGGTTAGAATGGTAGAAAAGGTTGGTTACAGATACACGTGTTATTTTACACGTATATCTTTTAAAGAGACGGTAGCAGACAGTGAATAGTGACGCCATGTATAAATTCAGTTTACGAAAAGCTCCTCCGTGGTTGAGAGGTTGTGATTGTGAAAAAAAAAGCGGTAGTGCATGTGTTCTAAATTTCTAAATACAGATCAGACAACCCGGACATATCTGAAGCCATATGGGATTTCGGTGGTACTTGTTTAATTTTTTTTTATTGAATCGAAATTGTATACACCATAATAATTTTTATAATAATTGCAAAACTATAAAGAATACATAATGAAAGGAATAAAGCTCTAATGAGCTTGTTCAACCCCTATACAATAACTAACGAATTATGTAAACGTGTATATTATAATGATGTGTATAGTAAAATGACAAGAAAACTTGCAATTTTCAAATATATAGTGACATTCGAGCTTTATATTTTTCGTGTTGAAAATATTCCAACACATAAGTTTTAAGCTCACTTTAAATAAAGATTCCGAGGCAATACATCTAATACAGGCTGGTAGCACAATGAAGAAAGGGACTCGTGAACTGGTAAATAGAAAAAACATTTTTATTTTAGTGTATACCAGGTTAAAATGTCATCACATAGGATAAGAAAACACGAAATGTCCTAAATTGTACAATGAATTGAACCAATGTTGACAATATAAAATACGACCTGGAGTACCAAGCATACTGGTTCAAGACAGAATGAAAATAAAAGTAAAATAAAACAAATCATGAAAAGATTCGATATAAAATTATACACATAAACCATTGAAAAGCTTTTAAAAAACTTTAAAACGGTTGCATAAATACTAAGAAATATGTATACAAACAGACATTCAAACACGAAAATCGAAACGGAACAGTTCTCCATTAGTCGGCTCTGGATTTTCAAGACGTGTAGTGTTTAAATAAATCACTTAGATCATGTCAATCAACTCACAAGAACCAACAAATAACTTCATTGAGTTTGTTTATTTATTGATTAGGCAAAAAATACGTCATCAAATACAAATACCATGGGAATAATAAGAGTCATTCTAACAGCGGTTTAGAAGTAACAATAGAATCACCGAAAGGCATGTGTTATACAAAACATTTAGGAGAAGGGATATAGAAACTGTTGTTTTCATTCATTTATTTAAAATTAGTTCGTCATGCATATAAACAACCCTTTTGATTAGTTGTTTGCTTCGAACTTCAAACTCTCAAATAATTCTACGGTCGTTTTCTGCAATCACTTATTAAAACCTAACAAGCTTTACTTGTTGGCGCCATTGTGTGCCGCCATTTGGAACGCGCGAACAGCATTCATTGATTTTAATAGCTTATTCTTGACGTTTTGGATTTTTTCCACCACTATTTTATTTTCAGGGTCGATATCCAAGCTTTTAGGGTTATTGACAATTCGGGCTTTGATGAAGCCTCGTTTGATAGCTTCGCCAACATACACTCTATCACCAGTTACATTGTTTATGTAGGCCCCTGTTGAGCGGTCCAGTATACCCATGGCAATGGCTTCAGAAAAGGTAACCTTTGATTTACTTCTCTGATCAACGACTGAGTTGATAGCGTATGTTTTGGACACGACTTCGGACGAGGTAACACCTTCTCCTCTGTACTCCGCCAGCACGCAACCGCTCTCGATGGCGTCAAGGACAGATAACTCCTCACCGTTCTCTCCTATGTAGATGCCCCGGTTGTCATCGTATATTTTTTTGCCTACAGCTTCTGTAAGACTGATGACTCGTTCATTTTCTGGATCTATGACGCCAGTTATGTTGAATGGTCGGGTTTCCTGACGAGTTTTGAAAGTGATTAAGCCAATCGCTGACTTCTCTTGCTTGATTCGCTGCCTTGATGTGAACTCTACAGTAATCTTGCCCTCGTTCATGGCGTCCGCAAGAGTTATGATATCTCCAGTGTCCGGGTTAATGTAGCGACCTTGGGCTTGATCAACTATGCCCATCATCACAGCTCTTTGGAACGAAAGTTCCATATTATTTCTCGGATCTTTGACAGACGTGATTTGGAATGTTCTTCGTTCTTCTTCGTAAGACTTGGTGATTTGGTCCGTCTCGGCGATCTCCTCTTCCCTGGTGATGGCGATGCTTTCTTCTGTTGAACTCATTTCTGTTAAAGGCGTCTCATGAACAGTCAATGTCGAACTGTCTGCGTGTGAGAGCTTCTGCAATTTAGGCATTTTGTCGAGTTTCAAGTCTGCATTCCAGAATCTAAAGAATCGGAAACAATACATAAAAGATATACCAATAGCAACAGCAAGAAATATAAATTATAATAATAGCAGGACCACACAAAAAAATAATGAAAAAAAAAAAAATATATATATAAAATGATAATAAAAATAAATAAATGAAAGACGATAATCAATAATAAAAAATTTAGTTTTTTCTCTAAAAATACTTTTAAAACTCATTAAGTGATATGAGCGTTCTTTTCCTTTGAACTTCTTTGGCCTTTCTAGAATATACTGAAGTTGTTTGTTGTGAAATAGTGGTAAAAGCAGTTAATTGGCAGTGGTAGGAAGAACTTTTACATAAAACTTTTTGTTATACTAACTTCAAAACTAATACGTTACTAAGCTTTGAAACTGGAACGCTTAAATACTTGTTAGGATACAAATAAACTTGCCACACAGGGTCAGGAATGAATAAACGAGGAACCTTACCATTTAATCAATAATGAACGATAAAAAAGAAATGAAATAGAAAGAAAGACAGTTAATGACGTACTTGTGGAAGTGTGCCACTGTAACGTATTTCAGGTTCTCCCAATCGCTGGTTATAAGAATATGCTTCGGCTGCTGAGCTGTCTCAACTAAAATTTTATAGGTTTCCCAATAGGACCAAAAATCCTGCCAAAAAGAAAACATAATCTTGTTTGGAAATAAGAAGCGCACAATTATAATAGTCGAATATATAAATACATTTATACACCTCCGTGAATTTCCGTGTGGTTACTTCTTTTAGACATACATGATTAATTTAGATAAGGTAAATTTTGTTTTCATCAATCGGGTTCAAACTGAGGTCTCTGGATAGTAAGGCAACCTTTTTAACTGTTTGAGCTACTGGAGCTCACTGCTGAAGGACAACAGAGTTTTATCCAGGTAGAAGCAGCAAATTTCTCTTTACAGAAAGCAAGACACTTAATATGTGTCTTTTAATAATTTTAATTGGCTTCTATGAAAATTCCACACAGTTTTTATGTTCTGATCATAACGTTATAAAATCCATCGCGAACGGATAAACTGACCTTGTATTTGCCAAGCAAATCTCTTAGTAGTTTAATCTGAACGACAACTGTGTCAATCATTTGGTGATCTGTGAAATAAACATTAAATATGGAATTAAATGGAGTGCAGGGAAAATACAAATGCATTTAGCTTAGTCATATGGGACAGATAAAAACATTTTATTTTCTATATGAACCGCGACATCACAAGACATCTCACTGATAACTTTGGCCTTACGCATGACTCCTGCACAGTGTTATTTGTGCCTGGGTTATCATAATTTATTTAAAAAATAAGCATTTTTTCTACTGGGTCAAAAACGAAACAAAACCGTTTGACACCCCAACGACTACTAAAGCATTATTAAAGTTATTTGATATACCAATTCTGACAGACTTCAAACCTACCATCAATGATTCAAAATGTATTGAATACATTTTAGTTTCTTAAGTTTTGTGGAGAGTGGGATGAATCGAATTAGATTGGCCATTATCTCTTTTTTTTCTGCAAATTGAAACATTTCACCATGTTTGGGTCAGGTTAGTCTGTTTGCTGGTTGTTGGGGCCATTGACTTCTAGATCAAACAATAGGTGAAACGACCTTAGTATAGCTTAATACCCTAGTCAAATAACTCACAACATAGCAAATAAAAAAGTAATGTGCAGACGTAGCATACGACGCACAAAACAAACACGCATTCCATAGACTGGTTCTTTGTTTGTAAGTCATGCTATCTTACCCGGGTCGCCATGTGGACTGGCTTCCTCAAGAATCATGCGCAAGCGCAGAATCCTTTCTTGGAGTTCCTGAAAGTCCGGATAATCTGACCAATGTTTGGACAGATCGTCGTCAATCTCCTGTATCACTGAAAGTAGTTCGGCTTTGGTTTTGGCGGGAATACCTTGTAAACTACGGATCTGTAAATACAGAGGTGTAAATAGATAGAATGAATCTATTAACAATGATTTGTGGTTTTAATTCACTGATTATTTTGAATGTATCGCAGTGTTAAAGGATGTTTGATATATTTGACAGCTGCGTACTTTTGTATAATTTTAAAGCCATATATTCTAAAGAACATTTTTTTCCGACAGCAGGTTTTATACATCAAGGTCAAAAGGTCACTTAATAATTATTTAGGAACCCTGTTTTAATGACCTATTTCAGATCTTCTTCATCTCGTCGTTATTAGTGGGTTATTTTGGTGACTGTACACGAACACGGTGTCATATAGGTGTAGTAAAAGTGGCTTGCTTTGATTCAGAAAAAATGAACATGCCATTCATTGACATGCCCATATATGTAACAAAAATGATTTATAAGTCGTAAATTAAAACAATGAGCAATATGTTTCAATATCTCAAACGAAGAACTTTGAATCTTATAAAAAAAAAAATGTGCTCCGTTAAAGAACACTGTATTATATTAAGGCAGTAAAAACAAGAAGAACGAACAAATAAATACACTGCCACTCTCTCTCTCTCTCCACCCTAATTCAACGCATACGGCCACATAAACAAATATATACAGAATCACTCAGAAAACAAGAAGGGATGCAAAAACCGGTATTTTGGAAAAGTTACTCCGCCATTTAATTGATGCAAATATTAAATTAAATATACTTTTAAACACACAAAATATGTCAAATAAATGAACTTAAGTGTTTATTGTTGAAAACAAGTTGTAAGCTTAAAAACGTACGATAGAATATAAGTTTATAATAGACCACTTTTTGATAAGTGTATTTTTGTATGTTTTATTTGAACATTTTCTCGTAGCTGTACTGTTCAAAATACTGTTGAAAAGCTTATATTAACGTAATTACATCATGTTCAACTCATAAAAATCTTGTAAAACGTACTTAAATATCAACACACAGTTACAACATCAACATTTCAAACTAACAATACCGCATAGCAACAAATAACATTAAATTAAAAAAATTAAAAAAGAAAGCAGCAAACCACATGTACAGTGGCTCATTTGTGATCATAGTTTATTACGCTTTATCGCACATCTTAAACAGTCTGGTAAGACAACTTATAGGTACTGTCGTTTATTCGTTTTAATTCAGATACTCGATAAAACGATAACAAATATTCACATATGAGCCACCTTAAAAAACAAACAAACATCAAGTTCCAGAAAAAACACACAAGCACGAATCGGTTAATACCTTACCTTAAATTCGTTTAGCTGTATTAAAGTAAATTTGTCACATATTGGTTAGTGTTTATGTCACGGCACTATATTCTGCAGATTTTTTTTACAGCTGTATTATAATGGAGGGGATATTCAATAGTGAGTGGAATGTATTAGACTTGTATTATACTTGTGACTGGCATGTATTAGACCTTTATTATAATAGAGGCATTAATCAATATTGACTTGAACTTGTCAAACGTGTATTAATATGTAGGGATTAAATCTTTGTTTACCTGATTTTTTGACACCTTTAAGCTGTTTTATTATGGAGGGGATAGTCAATAGTGAGTGGAATGTATTAGGCCTGTATCATAATGGAGGGACTGGAATATATACTCACCTCCTTATTGATGCCTTTAACGTGTATTATAATGGAGGGAATGTCCAATATTAACTTGAATTTATCACACTTGTATTATAAAAAGGGGATTATATTATTGTTTACGTGAATTTATGACACCTTTTAGTTGTATTATAATGTAGGGAATGTCCCTGTATTGACTTGAACTTATAGACTCACCTCCTCATCGGTCCAGTCTCTAAACACAAGATTCATGAAGGCGATCATTTGGTAGCCAAGACGTTTCAGACTGGTGGTCCACATGGCGAGCAGCTGAAGGCGTAATCTGTAGATAGAAATTGTTGAGATACAGATATACTGTGTACCAATGACTCAGAGTCATATTTGTCTTTTATTTATTGAATTTAGCATATGTGAGCCCCTTCCTACAACTTATGTCAAGTAGTTACAGCTTTAAAAGATAATGATAACATTTAAATTTAACGGAAAACACTGTCAGCCTAAACGTACAATTGGTAAGAGGAAGGGGGGAGGGGGGCTATGCATGGTGATAAGATAAATGTGTTTTGTTATAAGTACTGTTAAAACACAAAGCAGGAAGATAAAGATAAGTATTAATTGATTGCGTAGATAAACTGAAACCCCCCAAATCAGTCAATCAATGGATCGATCGATTAACTACAGACCATCAAACAATCAGCGAATCAGTCAACCAATCAAATCAATAAATCAATAAATCAACCAATCGATCAACCATCCGATCTGTGAATCGTAGTAAATGAAGAACCTCTGAGCCATGTGTAAAGCCTCACCTGACAGCCGTGTCAAGCGCCTCCCCATAAGGTCCTGGGATCAACAGACACACGGATGGAACCTCGCCTTCCTCTCCTCTCTCACTCTTCACCTGGTTATTAAAACATACCATATCAGGTTACTTCATATGAAGTCTACATCAATGTACATGGAAGTCTATTCATTATCCTTTCTCTAACCGCACGGGTTTACATGTAATTACCTCTGATTCTGGGCTATGACAAAGGGAACAAGTTGTCTTTCTCAGTACTGTTACGACAGTGTGAATAATCTTAACAATTTTGAATCAGTTTAGATTAGTCAAAGCTAAAGTTCCGAATGTAACATAGGTATATCGAAATCACAAGCTGTTATGGGATAGACCAAGTGTACTTACCCGCCAAGTTAACATATCTCTGTTATCCAAAAGCGTAACCGTTTCTCCGTCAAAGATTTCAAACTGAAATAAAATAAATGAAATGAGCACCACTGGGGGCTGGCGTATTGGCTAATATCGTGATTGTTGTTAGCATTAATTTTTTGGATAACTAATTTCCCTGTTTGTGAACGTTTTATTGTTGTCTTATGATGCTAAATATAGATTTGACAAAAAACAATACTCGGCTGAAAGTAAATTCCAACACTTGCCCTTGTACTAGTATCAAACACAAACAGTACCAAACGCAAACAGTACCAAACGCAAACTTGTCGAATTAACCCTGCATGTGAAATAAATGCATGATGTAAAAAACTACATGGATGTTGCTGTTCAAATTCAAGATTACAGATTCGCCTCAATACAGCACTTTATGGGATATGCACCAGGCACGTGCATACCTGCCACCATTTTGTGCATATTTTTCTGTCATGCTCTCATGCTCTTCGGTCGCAGAGGACGATAATTAACGGAATTGCACGTAATTTCCCGTTCTGCAGAGTCGGACTTGCTGTTCCAATCTACTCTCGTGGACAGGGCCAATCACATTAAATTATCTAATAAGTTGACAGTTTAGTACTACGAGCAGTTTGTGCTGTTTACTATAAATGCGTATAGTTAAAGACATCATACATATAAGAAAATAAGTTGACAGGGTCTTAAACTCCCATACCTTGTTTTATTTTAACACCTGTCTTAAAAAGTTAAGTTTGTTTTAATATTAACTTATTTAGTTATACACATAGTTTAGTTGAATATATTTTATTGTGGTTCGATCCAACCGATTATGTGCGTGAAAATCCACAACCTGGAAAAACCGCCTCGGGTGAATTATAATTCCGACGGAAGGAAGCCCAGATCTGATCATCACGATTACTTACACTGTACACAACATAAGCCCTGTCATGTTACTCACACTGTCAGTTTTGTATCCGCACAGAGCCACAGCTGGGCGGGGATCTTGAAGAACATTAGCTCGGTCTGGAAGAGGTACAATGTGTTTGCTCTTTTCGAAAAGTCTTTCCACACGACTCTGCCACTGAAGGTAAGCTAACAAAACGTCCTGGAAGAAAAAGAATCGACATTAAACTCTTAAGACTTTTATCTACTCCGTAATAAAAATAATGTTTTAGTTGGGAAATAAAAACAAAGCAGTTGATATATTTATTAGCAATGATTGCATATGTATCCACACTGCACACAAACACAATACAATATACATATCAATTAAGATCTTGGTAGAGCAACGATTGTCGCCGTGGCAACGGTCTATTAAAACATATTTACAAGATTAGAAACTTTAAATGTCATGTGACACAGTTAACAGCAATCGAGTATCAAACCCAAACGATCACAACCCGGATCTAGTTCAAGTGTGCCTGACTCCTTTATCACTGAACCAATCATCAATGATGCCAACATTTTCTTGGCAATTAGGACAGTTTGTAGTTCTCTCCTTACGCCTTGGGGTGAATAACATAGTGCGCTGTGTCAGTATATACATATTTTGTATTTATCAGTTGATTTAATATACAGACGATGGCTTAACTACTTTCCATGTTTTATTGTTCAGTCAATCACATTCGCAGACGCTGATCAAAGTTTGAAGAGGATTTTTAAAGTAGGAGTAGTTAGTTGATATGGTATGGCATATATACACGAGATAATTAATGTCGCAAAAATGTACATAAATATACAAAACTATCCCTATAGACTGCTGTATCAAGGTAATTTACAAACGGTTGCTGTATCAAAGCGGTTTACAAACGGTCAAGGTGGTTTACAAACGGTTGCTGTATCAAGGTAGTTTGCAAACGGTTGCTGTATCTAGGTAGTTTACAAACGGTTCCTGCAGTCAAGGTGGTTTACAAACGGTTGCTGTATCAAAGCGGTTTACAAGCGGGTGCTGTGTTAAGGCGGTTAACAAACGCTTGCTGCAGTCAAGGTGTTTTACAAACGGTTGCTGTATCAAGGCGGTTTACAAACGGTTGCTGTATCAGGGTGGTTCACAAACGGTTGCTGTAGTCAGAGCAGTATCTAAAAAGTCCTCGTCAAAGACTTGCTGCAGACTAGGCGACTTTCAATGACTTACGACTGTCAAAGGCGTGTTATCTTGAACAAAAGGTTTGGAGATTTTGTTTACTACAATAGGCTGACTAAACTAGAAAGACTTTAGCCGATATATATTATGCTGTATATCTGACGATTCCTTTGTCAGTAAAAGCGGATTTTCACCAATCTATTTGACACGGAGATAGGTAGTTAAGTTCTGTTTAGTTTACAAGAGCCTTATCGCGCTATTACCAAAACGGATGTGAGTCCCTCTGTCCTTTCTCAATCCACTGCCCTCGTGCTTTATGTCACTAGCCTTCCGGGTCACGTGCGAGAAATATTAGCAGTGGCTGGTACAAAGTGTTGCGACAGCCGACAAACCGGAATTATCTGCGATAAAAGGACTTTTAACAGCAATACTTCATTTTCCAACACAATTATTTTATAATTTATTAAATTTAACCCCAGCTGCTTTCTGATTGGTTAATTGTCCCAAACAAACTGACCAATCAAAAGGTTAGAAAAGTCATAAGTTAGCAGATTTATGAACTGCGCAGAATTTATTATAAACCATTTCCTCTAACAGAGTGGATTTTCAATTGTATGTAATGTGCAAGTACGTCCATTCAATTCTGTCCACAGTTTCAAAAACAAATTAGACCAGCAGTAAATTTAAAATCAATTGACATAATATTTACGGGTTATCTCGGCACACATTTTTATTAGTTCTGTTTTTATTTTTGTTATTATAAATTCTACGCACACTTTTCCGTGCTAAATCCCAATTGCAGGCATGTACATGTATCTACATTTATAAAAATAATATCTGATAATTATCATGTTCTTAATGTCTAGGTACAGAGATTTAATTGAGAAAATAATACTATTCAAAGGGTTTTAATTAATGGACACCCCTGTGGCATTCAAATTCAATTTGGGTGTATATAAAGTATTTATGTTATCTGTTATTTGTAATTCATCTAAAAGTGTCCTCAAATGATAGATGCCAATAGTATCTTATAAACTATACAGTATATGGAGATAAGACGAACAGCCCAATGGAAACTTTAGAAATAAGGGGTGTCTCTGAATAACATATAATGTTGAATCCGTGTGACCACGGAAGACAGTTTTAAGCGACTGTGGTACGGCTGAGAAATTATTGATTTTGATATGAAAATTGATGTTGAGGGACTGTTTTATGGTTCGGTATAACCTAAAAGTGTCTAAGGAGGAAAACGAGATGGTTTTATATGCATGTCAACGTAGTGCAATGCAATTTTGATATATTGGAAAATAAAGTGCCGAACCTTGGTATCGTTCTGCTAATTCTAAAGGTTAGGAAGCTCCAACTAACATATCTACCTTAAACGTAAATTGTTTCAATAATAACATTTAATAATAATGAGCCAACAGCACTGCATGTGACTTGTTGTCAAGCAATGGCTACGTAATTAATTAACATTTCAGTAGCGTGATATAATTGCATCACAAAAGCACACAAGCTTGAACCTAAGTTACTGCTAGCCATTGTGTTTGTGTGATGATATCACATTTAACTAGATTTTATTCCTGGTATCCTCCAAATACAGCGTTGATTCGTTAACCATATGTTACCGTTCCTTAATAGTCCTATACATTATAAGAAACTCGTTTTATTTACATGATATGTTGTGTACGTCTATCCCGCCATGAATACAGCACAAACTTTAAGTACAGGAAAAGAAAGTATTTTGACTCCAATTTCAGTCCAGTCTCAAAGCTTATCAGGCGCTTAAGAGGAAACGCCACTTGATGAAGTCTAATACACAAAACATTGAGTAGAGAACTCGGCGTGTCTCTGTATCCAAACATAGCAGTAGTTATTCCGTCCGCCTTTCTTCTGGTTGAGTAACATATTCGTTAGTTTGACTGTTCATTCTTTTCGTTACATTTTGAGTGACGGTTTAAGCGGTGACTGACAGACCAACGTGTGTGAAGATTTACTGTTGGTTGTCACAGTTTTATTGAATTGTTCACGAAAGTATTTTCCAAAGTATCCAAAATCCTCATAAATTACTCAAAAGAAATTGAATCGGCTAGGCGTTTGACAGAGCACCTTGATGTAACATTTGATGGAGATGGCATTAGCTTATCGTGTGTGGTGAAGTTAACATGTACGAAAAAAGTTTTATTTCTAGCAAAACATCAAGTCGTTTAAAACAAACCCATATTAGTCATAAAAACCCTTGAATATAAATTCAAGTTAACCTCAACTTACTTGACCCGAGATTACGTTAAATACGTCTCGATTTTAGAATGACATGATATCATGCAGGGTTATCTTACCTTGATTTCCTTGATCATGTCACGTGCATCCGCTCTGTCACCTTGCAGATTTGAACGATCAAAAGTCAAGTGAATTCGGCTTAGAGTCGTGTTCATCCAGTGCTCACATTCATCAACCTCGTGGAAAAACTGAGGCAAAAAAAAAAAAGGAAATTTATTCATTACCGTGTATGCGAGCTAATATAAACATTAAATAGGTATAAGGTTCTTATAATTAACATGTTACGTATACTGGTCAAAGAATTAGTCCTCAAAAAATGGAAATGTAGGCAGAACTCTGGTTCAACATTTCAAACAGAGTATAGACATTTATACAGGGCAAGCCTTCTTTTAAAGTTCAAAGTAGAATAGTTTATGATTTAATTTCATGTAATTTTTCATGGTTTAACAAATCAATGGTATTTCACTTTCATGTCGAGGAATTGTCCGCTTCACACTGTTCCTTGACTTTACGAGCAAAACTCGTTAAAACCTCCGGCGATTGCCGGAGCCACATCGTTTGACTAACTCATATATCTGAAAATCGACAGACGGACTCTATTGACTCGATCCTGTGAATGGTGCATCGAAGTAGGATTAGTAAACACAGACGCTAACCAATAAGCCACGGCCGCGGGCCCCTTTTGTTTGTTTTTTTTATTCGTCGTTGGGGTTTTTATTTATTTTCTCTTTGGTGTCATGGGTATCAAAGAAACTAAATATATTTAGTTTCTTTGTTTAATTGATTGGTGTCGCATCCAGGTGGTACAGAAAACTCCCGTTGATCCCTGGACGTAACCAATGATGTGTCAATAAAGTAAAGGTAATACATATTCTGTCCATACCTCCTGGAAGTTAGCTGAATGTTTGAGGTGAATCTCCGCACATTTCATCGACTGCTGGATCCATCTCCAGTTCTCTCTCACAGCAACGATACATTGCTGAAATTTAGACATTTATTGTGACAATACCTTACTGTAAATAATTGAAATCAATTCCGCTTCACACCATATAAAAATTTCTGTTTTTAAGATCACTTATTTTTGTGTGTAAAAACTCAGATTACCCCCTTAATGTTGGAAAACACTTTATTTGCATGAAAAGATGTTATAGTTTCTTATATTGTGCCAGTTGAGACCCATCCGGAAATCAAAACCACGACTCTGAGAAACTGAATCGTCAAGCGGTCTTCTTTTACCTAATTTTTTCCTCGAAAGACTTTAATCTTTAACACAAATTTCATCGCTTATATAGTAGTGTATAAAATAGATTTTCGACAGATGTGATCTCATCTAATACAGGATAGATTTAATAGCGCTTCGAGCAACCGCCCCTGGTGTATGAGAAAGGGACAGGCTAGGCCAGGCTCTATCCCCTAAAGGGTTTCAACAGATTTTCTGAACTAGAGTCTGTTCAAACTTAGAAAGTGTTATCCCCAAATAAAATACAAAAACTGTAGATCATTGCTATTTGGAAAATAAACAAATACTAAGACAAATCAAGTTTACTTGGATTGCCATACTTTTTTGTTTTAGATAAATGCCTTTTAAATAATGTATCCCATTAAAATTAATAATATTGAAGAGTTTAGTCCAGCTTAGTTGACAGGTAACTATTTAAAAAAGAGGGGAAATAATTCGCTTCAACTTCAATTACGAAACGAGAGTGATTTCCCCTTGCTCTCGTCCACTGTTCATACCTGAGCAGTTTTCGCCAATGTCTCATTACTTTGTGAAGGTGCTTTACAGTGCCTGTTGTTTTCTGTGGTTTTGGATAGATGAACGGCACGTGCTGTAAACTCCGCAGCAGCGTTCTAAAAGAGATGATAGATGCCATGTAAACCAACACATTCCAGTTCAATTTAGTCAGTTTGCTTTCATTTCTCTATCCATTTTGGGTATAAAAATACAGCCTTCGGTAATTTAAAAACGTAATACCAGCCACAGTTTTAGAATAATTATCATACAACCTAAGTAAACATCTATTGTACCTGCTGATAGCTACTCTATATTATAATAAAATAAAGTAACTGTACATTGTAATCAAATAAAAGTAGTGTTTATTATTATAAACCAAAATAACTATTTGTTATAATAAAGTAAAGTCACTGTATATAATGATATCATAAATGTACTGTACATTGTAATGGAATAATGTTACTATACTTTATAATCAAATAAAGTTGCTATATATTTTTCAAAATATAGTTATTGTGCATTATAACAGAACAAAATAACTGTACATTGTAACAAAATAAAGTTACTGTTTATTATAACAAAATAAAGTTACTGTATATTATAACAAAATAAAGTTACTGTATATTGTAACAAAATAAAGTTACTGCATATTGTAACAAAATAAAGTTACTGTATATTATACCAAAATAAACTGATATAACATATTGGCAGTCAAAAATGAATCTCTACTCATGACATTTAAAAACATGGTGAGCAGTCACGACTGAGTGAAAAGTCAAAACGGGTTTGCTGGTTCGATGTTTTCAAAAGTGCACATACGACAATTTTGTTTTATCCGTTTGGATTTTGTGAACAACATTGCCGTCAAACAAAGTGACTGACTATCTTTGAACTTACCCCAGCGAAGTCTTCCAAAGTAGCAATCTGATTTATAACCTCCAAGCACGAGGAGCGCTTTGAAGATAAGGCCTACAAGAAATCATTGGAATGGCGTAAGAACACATTAGCTGTTAATTGAAATTGTGATTAACACATTTGGCCAGGATATATGAACAGAACAGTAACGAAATATGTATTGACATAATAATAGAATTTTGTAAATCCAAAGACTGGATATTGGTTTGGATGGGATTTAACGTCAACCCAGTGGTCGGAGGAAACTGTTCTTGACGTCACAGACGACAAACCAATGGCACCACAGAACAATTGCAGGACAGCAACACAAAAACATAACTCATACATGAGTATACCCTTTAGGATACTCTAGGATACTTTGCGAAACATACATAGAATGACTCAATTCGATATTATAAACAAATTGTGACAAAACTAGATTGAATTACTTCAGGATTGAGCATGAAAGAGGTAAAACTGTCGTAAAATAGGTCAGAAATACATTTTACCCAGTTTCTCTGCTTTCATTTTTCAGTGTACCGTACTTGGGGAAAATGCCTACTCCTCAGCTGTTTTCTCGGTTATTTTAAAGTACATATACATTTACTTTAATCACTATAATTATTATCAACTATACAGTTTTAATAAGTTACCTTAAGTGACTCATAGGCAGGTCCAACGGGTTTTACAATATCCCCACAATCTTGATCCTGGGAAAAGAATATACACCAACTTAGGCGAATAATAGGAAATGATAATACTGACTTAATTATGAAATTAAAAAAATAAATACAACTTTAGAAAAAACCCAATGGCTACCCTACCTCTTGTCCAGTAATTAAAATTTTAATTTAAACAATATAGCAGTAAGTATATGAGGTCAGACATATTGCGTTATAAATGTTTGTCCTTTATTAGCTTGAAGTCATACAATAATAATAATTACCTAGCCCCATTTGTTATAAAACTGCTCTCTCGGTATTTGGATAAGCTATTATACATGTTCATTTTCAAATTTGTAGATTCACAAATGATAATTCAGCTGATTATTCATGTTCACTATTCTGTTCCATATATTAAGAAAAAAAAAATCCATAAAAATCCTACAGGCCAAGTTATACAAGACGCCATGTGGTAATAGTCAGAAAAGCTTTTCGGTTGATTCATGTAACGCCGTAACACAGATTGATTAATAAAATCGGATATCTTTGAAAATACACACGGTGTGTATTTTCAAAGATATCCGATTTTATTAATCAATCTGTTCATGAATCGATAATACTGAATTCCACATGGCATCAATAAGAATGAGATTACTTCTCGATAATATATAATCCTGTAGATTTAAAAAAAAATACATAGTTTTTCGTAGTATTTTTTCGATAAATGCGGAGAATTGGTATGTGTGAGAACTCAAATTTAAAATGCAGAGTGTAAGGGACAAGTAATGATAAAACACTTAACTTCAGATTTGAGACTAAATATATGTGTATTAAGCCCCACCAATTATTTAGAAACAAAAACAACAAAAAGGAACAAAATTTGTCCACAAAACAAAACCAAAAAATTATGTAAAATGAGATCAAAGCAAATAAGTAAAATTGGTTTACAGTGTCATAACTCAGCTTTTCGTTTAATAAAAGTTTTTTGTGACACTATTCACACGGTTTTTGTAAAAAGAAAATTAGGTCAACAGTAATAACACCAATATACCACAACAATATATCACACGATGTGTATTAAAGTGTCATGTGAAAGCGTAATACAGACATAACGCTATTCGTGTGTCTATAGCTATTTATACTGACATAAGTCTAGTCTGATGTTATAAATATAAAATGACCGTATACTGATAAAATAAGATAAGATATCCCCAAATTGCTACCGTATTAAATGACCTTAAGATATAACAAAGAACATTAAACTTAGGAGAGCATGAAAAAAAGGAACTTACCCTCAGACTGACAACTTTTTCAATATCTCGGCCATAATCTTTAATAAGTTTCTGCCGATATTTCTGCTTTGAGGAGGCCTCCTGTACCGATGCTTTGTTACATCCAAACTGGTCCGATTCCAGGCTAGACTGTAAAAACAACAATCACATTTAGAACTGGTATTAAAACTACCAAATCTGGTACTTGAGACTTACATTACCCTGTCGAACAACCAACAGGTCATACGCGTATGGAGACACTTATACACTTATTTAAACACCTATATTTTCAATTGGATAAACAGTTTTAGTTCATGGTCGGACTGTGTATCAGCTTTAATGGTCAAGCTATTTAACGATCGCCGTATTGAATGGAATGCAAAACATATTCTGAGTATTGCATATGTATGATGTCTTTCCCACCCTTTGGAAACTGGCAACCTGATTACTGAAATTTAAATCGTTAATTTGCAATTATAAATTTTCAATTCCATTACAAATGCACTGCATTGGTAAACACATTTCATGACAGGCATGAAAAAGTCCATAAACGCTCCAATACCCGTGAAGGTAAAATAAAAAAAATATTTCTAACCTGCAATTTGGACTTTAAAAAAAACCAGACAATGACAATAAACGGCAGTATTTCCTGAAGTTTATGTCATGATTTAGCCGATTCGATCTTAGTGGGATTACCTGTAACTTTGTCTCAGAGACAGAGTTCTCCTCGTGGGCATCCACGTCATGGTATTCGGAATTTTCAAATCGGTGTTTACGTACAGGCCAATGGTGGAGCAGTAACCAATATGAATAGGCCATGTTATTGGAATAAAATAAACCTCACAGAAAGTAGCACAAGTGACAGTCCTTCCTTAAATAAATCCACACAGAAAGATGATTCGTGGCGACCATTCGACAGATATACATCTAAAGTCTCGGACGATGTGGAATTTAATGTCACTGACTCCTATGTAAGCTCAAATGTATCATGAGCGTACTGTATGATAATAAGCTCGGTGCATTTATCACCAAGTTACACAAATTATGTTATTATGGCTAATTGGATTGGTCAGAGGATATATAACACTTCTACCAAACATGAGGAATAAACGCTATGGTATCAAATTAAACAACATGTCTAATTTGCCTTATAGATATATGTATATGTGTTAATCTGATATCGTGGAATAACTTTGGTTCCATCCTATATAACCCTGATCCATGCTGGCAGGCGAGAAAAATGTTCCAACAAAGCATTCTTCAGGCTCTGGTTGTATTATGTTTGTTTGAATGGTGTTTGAATGTCGAGTTTCTATATTTCGGTTTATTAAACCATTATCGGGATTGAACAGACGATCAGGTTGATGCTACAAATATAGTTCATTCCTGGTGATGGTTTGATAAACCGACTTATAAAATCTGAACATGTGTATCTTGTCTTTTTGTCGGAGTTCTGACTTTGTCAAACTACTATGTCAAATTATTCAGTGGAAATCAGTCATTATTTATAAATAACTTGGATCTGTATAGCCTATGTGTGTAGCTGTTATTTTAATAAACCTTCTGTACAATGATAGTGTTCGTGTTGTGTTCTATATGATTGACGAAGCGGGGCAATCATGGAGATAATTGGCCAGGACACAAGGTCATGATACCCTCAAGAGATTTAACAGTAGACCAATTAACCACATCCAGACATATCAGCTGAGTGTAGGCTCTGACTTAATCATTAGAGCCACACGTTTATGGTACCGAAATCCGCTGACCATTACTTCTTATCTAACAGTGATTAAAAGTAATAAAGAACATTGCCCGGCTACAAATGCCGGGATAATCTTTAAAATAATTATTCCTAACATTTCATTTCATACTAATAGGGATAAAAAAAAGCTTGTGGGTAAGGACTCACTATGGATCCAGGGATCAAAACTTATATAGCTGTTTATAAAATAACGGCAAAACTAAAATCCACTAGATCTTAACCAATAATACTCTAGATAGGTTATTCGTTGAAAACCCAGGAGAAGACGATAATTTAGCCTAGTTGCGTGTATAAGCTCCAAATGAAATACCGATAACATGCTGAATATTCAGTATACCTTGAAATATGACCCTGTGTGCTAAACTATACTATAACTTTCGCAGAGCCTTAAACAAGTATAAAAATTCAAGATAGGCCTACTTACCCGTGTATCCTGGAGCCAATCTAGGCAGCGAACTACTTCCTTTCTCGCCATGTCTCTCTGAAAACAAAAATAGAGAGACTTAAAATCACAATATTATTATATTATTATATTATTATTTTTGAGTAATAAGTTTGAGAACTATGCTTGGATAAACATTGAAATAGTATGCTCTGATACACGAGATGTTATATTCCACAGGCGTTGCTTTGTACGTATCGAGTTGATTCCAGTTTGAGAAACCTATTCTAAATTACAGCTGGGATGTCAAAAACCCCAAACCTGGCCTTCTCATTATTACCAGATTAAATCAATGGCCCAGGTCTAAGATTAACAATAAGCCAGGTTGTGCTTGTTTATGCAACAAATGATTGTGCTCAGACTAGCATCAAGCTATATACTTTTGATAGACATGTATAAATCCAGAAAGAAACGACTATTTATGATTTAGGTATATTGTTTGAAAAAAAAGCAAACACTATGATCAATGTAATGACGAGAAATGAACAAGTACAAAGCAAACAAACGTTGCAAAGAAAATGTTAAAAGTTTTCACTGCATAAAGCCGTTCTGCTTTTGTTTTCTTATTTAAGTAATAAATCTTCAAGAACGTCTTAAAAATTTTAAAAATTTCCTGAGGCTGTTGAATTTTAATTTTTCATAATTCATAAGAGGAATTCCAAAGAGTAATAAGTAGATCATGCTAATTGTCAGAATGTTAATGAAGAGATAAATGGAATAGTTAATGTATTACGTCAACTCCATTGCGATTTAAAACGTATGCATGCATATATTAACTACATTATAAATAATGCATAAACGCTGAGTCCACTTACAGTTATAGCCTATCTACTGGGATTAACACGTAGAGACACTTTACGTAAGATATTAAATACTTGAAGAGGCAGTTTACGTTGAAACACGAAGTTTTTCATACAACTTACTGTTTAAAAAGTGTTAAGATAAATTCCTCGATAGAAAAGGACGAATAAAATACAGTGAATTAGTTCATTCAAATGCTAAACAGTATTGAGTTATATATATATATTCTCTTGATAAAACTCGGACTTTAATTGTCCCGATACATTCCCCATAGGGTATGATTATTCCCCATATGGAATGTAATCGCTATCGCCACGGCACATCCTCTAAAATAGACTCAACTTGCTCGTATGTAATAACAGAGGTTTATTTTTGCCGATGTACTGTAGGCCTACTGCTTTAAGGTTCAATTGAGAGTTATTCTGGAGTTTCATAGTAATATCAAAATGTATAAAATCTGTCCACAATCAACTGAATTTAACCCGTATTCGTTAAACAAAGCCCACACACTATCTCTAATCCTGTACACAGAGTTGAATCGTCAGTCCCATTCTCAAAATAGTGTGGCGGAATGTCACTAGAGTTTACCTGACCCAATTTCACCAGCACAGAGAAGTAACTGGTACAAAAATAATACTTAAGTAGAAAAAAAGACGATTCGAATTCTTTGCACGTTATCTGTGTTTTCAGTCATGCAATAAGTTTAGAGAGCGCATGCGTGAAATTACTACGTTTTCTGGTTACCCAAATTTGGAGCCGAAAAGCTGCAGTGGTTTTGTGACGTTTTCGCCAGAAGCAAAACAAAGACACTTTTGCTGTCCGTCGTATAGAGGAATTCTACCTGTCAACTTTATTTTTTATTTGTTGTAACAGATTGGCAGCTAACAGACACATTCTTGTGATACACTTTCACCCCTCCTTTTCAACAGCACAAACTAGTACTTTGTAGGTGTCAATTAGAAGTTGTCAATGAACGTTACAGAGGATAAACAAACAATTCATTTTGGGAATGTTCTCAACGTGCGTATAGCTACCAGATCTATTTGTGATTGGACTGGCAATATACTAGTGAATCAAATGTAACCGATATTGAACGGTGTAACATATTGTCTGTCATAATATAAATGGTCTAATATAGCTGTTCTCGTCTTCAGAGCTTTTTTTTGTAAATTGCTATTATCATTTAAGGCATTTTTGAACAATCCATTACAATTAAGCTTCTTTACGCAAACCTCAACGTTGGGATACACCCGCGCTATAACGTTCTTCTCGCGGAGTCAATAGCTGGATTCTTCGTCAGACTTGCGGAAAAAATTCAGTTGTTTAACAATGGATAAATGTGTTATGCAAGTCAAAAAAATTTAACGCACTTTCGATTTAAGAATACTTAAATTTGGTAGTAACTTTAAAACAATCTGCATGAATGTGCAGCTATACGACATTATTCTGTGACTGTATTTATACAATTTAAATTTGCGTGTAGACGACCGTACAATTTACGATAATTGACCAACTATCACTACAACCCATGGCACTGGTTAATGACCAAGAGGTTTTTACCCTATATCACGGAGGCAAGACGGCGACGGTTTTAACAATTCATTTAAGGCTTATGTTTAATTTATTGTGCCTGGGTGATTCGCGATTGTCGGTTAAGGCTTTACTTCAATCTGTGTGTTGTATTTTATCACTTCTCCTATAAAATCATACAACACTACTGTCATGATTCGCTAACAAGGCAATTCCTATGCTCATGTAATCTGACCCATGTCTGTTTGTTAACAAGATCACCAAGGGGTCCTGTATAGGGTGATTAATAGCTGATAGACCTACCGACGACTGGATTTTATACATACCTTAACCACAATTATAGTGTTATTTAATGACACATATACAGACAGACTAGAAAGTAGATATGCGTTTACTTTAAGATGTCTGTGAAGTCGTTTGACTATTAGTGGTAAGTTATTAACCATACTGGGTCTTCGTCAAATTGACCTAACATGAAGAAGCTTTTCTAAAGCATCGGGGGGGGGGGGGGGGGGGGTTTTGTT
>JARFOD010016766.1:0-11153 GCA_031763545.1 Mopalia muscosa
GCGAGAAAAGAGGTTGCTTTTTGTTGCCCTGGTGTTCGCAGAGCTAAAGGGTAACGGGAAGCAGATTTGTTTGTGATTTGTCTGTCGTCATATAAGTGAAATACCCTTGAGTACGATGTTAAACACCAATCAAACAAACACACATCATGCCCTGGTGCTTTTAGACTTAAGGGCCAATGCGAATCAGGTCTGTGGGTGATGTCTCTGGAGACCTATTACTTCTAATTGCTGTCCTATGTTGTCTTTGCGTATTGCATGGGACATCGAGTGTGAACTCTGTGACTTAGTTGGGTGAAAGGAAACATATTCCTAGTGTTTGGATAGGCCTATTCCATCGAAAAAAGTTTGAGGTTGGACATCCCGTTTTAAGTAAAATTTAGAAAGGGTACTGTACACTTTTTTAGTTGAAGGCCTAATCTAATTCAAGGAACGTTAATTTTCCAACATAGATAGGGACTTTGAATAATTCGTGCTACATTAGAGAAATGTTATTAATTATATCGGCTCATCAAGTAATAAACTCACCAGTCAAGAAATGAAATAAACCCATTAAGTCGTGAAGCCAATCCAAATTTCCAGTGAACGCTAGTCTGTTTATGTAATTAGTTTTTTTTTTTAAATTCGTTTACTGGCTTTGTTTATTACTTTACCCAATGTTTAGTTCAGATTTGCAATGTCAGAACAATAAATGACGTATCCACAGTATTCTTATTTGATCAAACGACATACCATTAAAGGCAACATTTTGACAAGTATCGCGGATTGGCTTGAATCCGTAACATTTTGTTTATATAAATGGGGCGTCAACCACAACAACGTCTAAGCTCAAAGAGTACAGATGACACTCAAAGAGTACAGATGACACTCAAAGAGTACAGATGACACTCAAAGAGTACAGATGACGCTCAAAGAGTACAGATGACAAAAAAGAAGAAATACTGTTAATCGGAGTTAAACATGCCATTTTTTGGCAAGAGATGACGGATTTACTTTCTGGACATGGTCATAATGTTCATGTAATTGGAACGACAACTACCAACATGCAAAAATACCGAAAACAAAAAAGTGTAAAAGAAATTAATCCAAGTTAAGCATGTTATGGTTCGCCAGGAATGGACATGTGACGTGGTTCATGAATGTTCAAAGTCCAAAGAATACCGATTAAAAAGAAGCGGAAATAAAGTCAATCCAATCCCGGCGTTTGATTGTTCATTGGTACAAATAAAGCTATCTGTAGCACTTATCATAACTTGGTGAATTTTAGCCTGGACACGTTCACTCATATTTCTAAACTTTTTCGTCCTCTTTCTGTTAACAGGGAAATGCAATAATAGCCGTGTTGTCTAAAAAGTATTACGTATAGAACTATGTATAACCGTATAGACACAATATTATCAAATGTACTGGTGTTACACCTTATACTTACAGAGATATATAAAACATAAATACATATTCACGTCGTTGCTCAGTGGTTCACGTGTCGGGCTACTGATCTAATCAACCGTGAAGTATAAAATAGACGAGTATTATAAAATCACCATGAAAAATATACAAACAAATTGACGTTTAATTTGAAATATATAAAATATACGATTAAAATAAAATGATAATTTTCGCTTAATATATAATTATTGCGCCTAATTATAAAAATTGCACCAGACGCTAAATACAAACTTATCAACACTGCAATATAAAGCCGCAAACTCATATGAATTATAAGTTATTGGGGAAAAGCACGGACATGATGTCACGGTCAATTGCGCTTTTGTTTTCCTCCATAGCATTGGAGTGACCAGAGCCGTTGCCACGAAGTTAAGGACAGATGCAGGGCGATTATAAGTCACAGTTCTTTCAAGTTGTTACACGCTCCTGTATATAGCCATTCCTTGTATTTATAATGTACAGGTCTATATATGATACTGTTCCACTACTTATACTTATCATGTACAGGTCGACATGTGACACTGTTCCACTCCTTATACTTATCATGTACAGGTCTATTTATGATAGTGTTCCACTCCTTATACTTATCATGTACAGGTGTACATGTGACACTGTTACAATCCTTATACTTATCATGTACAGGTCTATTTATGATAGTGTTCTACTCCTTATACTTATCATGTACAGGTCTACATGTAACACTGTTCCTCTCCTTATACTTATCATGTACAGGTCTATTTATGATAGTGTTCCACTCCTTATACTTATCATGTACAGGTCTATTTATGATAGTGTTCCACTCATTATACTTATCATGTACAGGTCTACATGTGACACTGTTCCTCTCCTTATACTTATCATGTACAGGTCTATTTATGATAGTGTTCCTCTCCTTATACTTATCATGTACAGGTCTACTTATGATAGTGTTCCACTCATTGTACTTATCATGTACAGTTCTATTTATGATAGTGTTCCACTCCTTATACTTATCATGTACAGGTCTATTTATGATAATGTTCCACACATTATACTTATCATGTACAGTTCTATTTATGATAGTGTTCCACTCATTATACTTATAATGTACAGGTCTATTTATGATAGTGTTCCAATCCTTATACTTATAATGTACAGGTCTATTTATGATAGTGTTCCAATCAGTATACTTATCATGTACAGGTCTACATGTGACACTGTTCCTCTCCTTATACTTATCATGTACAGGTTTATTTATGATAGTCTTCCACTCCTTATACTTATCATGTACAGGTATATTTATGATAGTGTTCCACTCCTTATACTTATCATGTACAGGTTAATTTATGATAGTGTTCCACTCATTATACTTACCATGTGCAGGTCCGCATGTGGCACTGTTCCACTCCTTATACTTATCATGTACAGGTCTATTTATGATATTGTTCCACTCCTTATACTTATCATGTACAGGTTAATTTATGATAGTGTTTAATTTGTACTCTTTATACTTATCATGTACAGGTTAATTTATGACAGTGTTACACTCATTATACTTATCATGTACAAGTTAATTTATGATAGTGTTCCACTCATTATATTTACCAGGTTAAACGCTGCAGACTAAGTGGTAAGATCACATGATTACAGTTTGTCATTGTTACTTTCATATTATTGGTCGTTAAATAGTTTTTCAATGCCGAACACATTTTGCTAAATTAGTTATGCTTATCTGTATTCATTCAAAAAGGCTTACTTTTCTAATGCCATGAGTATCTGCAAATATAACCATATGTCATAGTATTCTAGCTTTGTTTCGAAACCAAGAAATAGTTTTCAGCCAAACTTACGTATCCATAAAATATAAATTCTCAGCAGATTAAACCATAGATGTTTTATTGTTGTGGTCCTATCAATCAAATATTCTTTGAATACACTAGTGAGTACCAATAAATCTATTTAGTGTCCCTGTGCCAGTGTTTTTACCGGTGTCTTCTTTAAATATTTGGTTGTATTTCACAGCTGTAAATTTGTAATTAAGGAGTCACTGGATGCTGCACAAGACTGTGCCAGTACTGATTGCAAGCAGGTAAATCATTTCTAACACATGTATTAGTGTGTGATGACCAACACTACCTGCAAGAGTGAATGAATGAGTAAATATAATGGGATTTGATTCAGCTTTGTTGTCTGTTTGTTTGCTGCCAGTGATATTGAGGGCGGTTTCCTTCGCTCATTGGATTGGTTTGTCGTCATGTCAGCGAAATATTCTTAAGTATGTCGTTTAACCCTGATCGATCGACCAATCAATCAGTCTAACTTTATATCAATATTGACAGAAACATGTGGTCTAACAGGACATATGCAATGGCAATCAGGCCACGAAAGTAATAGTTGCATTAAACACAACTTTTGAAAGTGGTATTTATTTATTTGATTTTGAGTTTTGAGACATGCATTGTTACTTATAGGAAAGCGATACAGCAGTGGAGCTGGCTGTATCCGATTCACCACTGGCTATAGCAAGTTTGAACAATAGGTATAGTAATTGATTAACTGTTGTAAACAGTGGTATGATATACAAATAGAGAACAACAAACAGATGCTGACGTTGACCAAAGCTTTATAGAAATCAACGCTCTACCATGTGTATCCATCATAAACACGATTGTCCACATCAGATAAACTTTGTGGTATAAATATAAATTTATACTACAAAATAGGACCCAGTCGGTTTTACTGCCGATGCCAGGTAGGGGTATATGTGTAAAATTTTAACACAACATTATCTGTTGTTTAAATTATGCTCAAGGACTTTGGCTTTCTGTCATGTATTTTATTATTATTATTTTTATCGGTTTTGGTTTTTGTTATACACTTTTATGTTATCGTATATAATTTCTGAATAAACTTAGCAGTCTTAGTCTTTGTGTCTAATTATGTTTGTTGTTCCAGTACATTCAGTTACAATGGTATAACCATAACACCAGCTGATATTGAGAGGGTTCGTCAAAACGAGTATATTAACGACAAAGTTGACAATTGTTATCTAACGTAAGTACATATACATGTGTATGCGTTTTATGTATTTTTTGTTTTTGTTTTCTTAGTTAACTTGTTTTCTCTGTCCATACAAACTACACATTTTTTCGTGACTGATCACACTTTTCTGGGCGGTTATAACAGATAGTTATTTAGATATATATGCTGTGTGAATATTAAATGTCAAACCTACACAAAATAGGCGCCCATTGTTGGTGTGAAACAATGGTCTTTCGGACCACTTTGTTTGGTTACTTTATACAAAATATTTAAATAAACGTTAAATACACTTTGAATATAATAATGTTACATTATGGTGGTTGTTTGTATTTTTGAAAGGTATCAACTCAAAAACATAGAAACATGTGGAAGGTATAAGCTGCTGGACAGCAACTTCGCTCAGGTGCTGTTGGCATGCAGGTAATGTCATTGTATAGGAAATTTACGCCTACTCTTTCGACAAAGAAACCAAAAGTATGTGACAGGGTATTGAATTTTCTGTACATTTATCTTCCTTCTTTTAGCTAAGTCAGGTATAGCAATGCAAATTTTTGGAAACCTGGCATAATGAATCATATGGTTATCCATGTCAAATCAACCTTCTTAGTCTTTTCTAGATAGATATTTTAATATGGATTAATTTAGTTGAATAAAATATCACGAGGTATACAGCTTAACAAACAAGTAAAGCCTTTTTGTTTCAGCAACGATGAGAGTCTCGAGCGGGTGAACTCCTGGTACCAGGACAACCTGTTTCTTTACGAGATGCTTTTTTTGCCTATATGTGACAGGTAAATAAGCTAATATAGAAGTCTCAAAGTAAAGATATAAATATCATCTGTTTGTTATTTGTATTGCTAAATTAAAATATATTTAAAGGAATTTCTCTTCTTTGACAGGCATTTTCACTTTACTGCTATAGTTATTTATATAGGACTAATGTTCCGGTTTTAAGAAGTCTGGGTATTGTCATAGATAATACAAATTGCTTTCATGACTGGGATTTTAGAATTGGATAAACAGTCTCTTGTTCATTTTAGCTCTCATCGGACTCTCGCGGCATTCCATTTACCATCTTATGTTCCGTTGGAGGAAATTACCCTCGGACAGGCAATATTTTCAGGAGGTAATATTCCATAATGTATACAGTTACAGCAATCTCTTACAGCTAGATGTAGTATGTTTTTGCATGAGACATACTACAGTAGTAGTATAGTATGATTCCCACTCATTAATTTGACATGGTAGACCAAAGTCACAACCCAAAGGAAAGATATCATCTTGAATGAAGATAATGTCCTGTGTAAATATGTAGAATAATTTGTCCCTTAAACCAGATTGTTTTCTTACATGGACCATATAATATATCAACTACCGGACTTCCTGTTATTCCTGATGATAGTTTAATAAACCGAGTGTCTAACTTTAACATACATATCGTGTGGTTGTGATTTGGTAGTGCCATGTATGTAAACCTGCCTATACACTGATACTCCCTAGAGATCAAATATACGAATTTCTTAATTATAACTAAGAACTTATGATACAATTCTAGTTATGTCTTGTCCCTTATTGGTATGTCGGAGCACTACAAATTATAACATGATTACTGTAATATTAATTGCGAAAAAGAGTTTTAATTTTGTCAAGGCTTGAATTACAGGTCAGCCATTCTGGTCGCGTCTACAAACAGATATTCTTAACCAGATATCATTTATTTAAAACAAAAAACTTTCGTTTTCACTCACAAATCGTTGGTTTATGGATCGTCTATCAGATTTTACCTGTTTGTAACTTTTACCTAAAAATATACTTAAGTTATGCTTTGTAAACGTTGTTTTGATCAAAAAAACAAACAAGTTGAATTGTGTTATTTTGGCCCATGTTTAACCACCATGTAAGGTGAAACGCCGGCAATTTATAGTTATCTGAAGTAAAGGATATACATTTTGTTTTCTAAATTCTGTAATTAAAACTGTGGCAAAACGCCAAACAACATCTGGCTTTAGATGGGCGTCTTGCTCACTGTACCATACCATCGTAAGATTACCTCAGTTTACTCCATGCATATTTAAGCTTGATTATCTAAGTATGTCAGCAATGACCTTGATTTAAAAAAAAAACCCATCTTTTTCTCAGGTTTATTGAGGACCGTGTAGTTTAAAACAACGTCGATGGCATTGTTGACCAAGTAAAAATCATCCTCAGGTAAGCCCAAAATTAATTTACATTTACATAAATTTATGACATATGTTGTCAATCTTTCTTACACCCGATTCTGGTTAATGGTGACATATTCATACGGCGGCAGGGTTCTATTTTTAAATGTTATGCTTGTATGAGGATATCGTATATCATAACTTATCATCAAAATAAACAAATTACATCACGTTCTGGATAACACATTTGTGTTCCACTGACTTGTTATGACTAATAATGATCATTTACTTCGACAGGTCCCTAAACAACAAAATGGAGTTGACTGTGGAGTTTTTATCTGTTTTTATGCCAAAGCTTTGATTGAGGTAATATTTCCCAACTCATCTAGTTTGTTAATACTTTATTTGGAACCAAATCAATTGAATGGAAATGTCATACATGTGTGTCTGGCTGTATAAAGGTGTTATTAGATACGTGACTAGACTGACTGGTACTATATTGGTTCATAAACGTGGGTCAGCAAACTTACAGTCATCTTTTTAGCACTTCTCTAAAGTTAGTTTAAAAAACTCAATAAGTAAACCCAGAAACGAAAAGACCGACATTTAAAAACATGTAGTTTTTAGTCTCATAAACAATTTACATTTCCTGTGTGTTAATGTGTCATTATACTGTAACTATAATACAGTAGAATACTCAATCTACGGTACACCAATGATCAATAAAATTCAACCCGTTGAGAAAACAATGTGGACCCCATTTAAAAAGGTGACCGCCAAGCACGACCGGCTAAGCATAACCATAAAAATTAAGCATTCTATTAAGCCAAAGGCTAGTCAATCTTTTTTCAAGGAACCAAGTTCTGACCCCTATGGCCATGTTAGCATAACATGTTATCACATCTATGTCGTACATTCATCAGTAATATTATCCCAATAAAAGGACACCCAATGACGTTACATAACGTATATGACAACATTTCCCCGATTAATGTTCATCAACATTTTAAATCGTTTGATCTTTCATGTATTCAACGTGTCCATTACAGGTGAAAGACAAGAAAACCATAAAATGGAGTTGGTCAGTGCGTCTGGGATTACAAAAGTCGGACGCACTAAATTATTAGCCACAATAGAAAATGTAAGTGTTAGACTAGGTTGTGTGCAGATGGTCTGTTTGTTCAGAAGAAATTCTATCCTCCACACATACCTCACTACCCCCCCCCCCCCAACCCCCCATCCCTCTTCCAAGCATAATCAATCATTATGTAGATTTAATATATATTAGTCCATGCCTTACAATACAAATGATTTGTATTTAATAAACAATGCTGATTCCTGAGCATAACTTAAAAACTACATTACTGATCTTATGTAAAATATCAATTAAATTGGCCACAATAAATCAAGGTTTTTTTTATACTTCAAACCGTTGATATTCAATAATTACATAATATGTGTTCCAAATTATGAAAACGCAATATTCCATAAATTTAAAAATCGAAATTTTCGCTCTAATGTATTGTTGTCTGTAAGGATTTTATCTTGTTCTAACTTTTTAAAATGTTTTTGTCTACAGATTCGTTGCAGTGTAAGGCTTTGAATATACACACGCTAATTGCTGAAATGTTGAGATGTCCTTAAGTGGCAGAGAGGGGTGCTGATTGGCCAATGCTATCATATTTCTGAACCATACGTATAGCTTACAGTGGTTCAGCAAATTTCCGAGGTTCATATAAGAGATTGGGGCCTTCAGTTTTCGGTGCGTCGAGTTCCTTTGTTCAGCAACTTGGGTGTTCACCCACTCTAGATGAGGATATTGACACATGTTGTATCCTATATGACAGCCTGCCAACACAAATGGTTTTGCAAATCAGAATTTTCATAGTATTATTATTTAACTAAGCAGAGATTTTATTGTTAAAGTTAGTAAAGTAAACCATAATTTCCATCAATTTAATTCAACTTAAGGCTAGCATAAGATATGTTTTTAATATTCCAATATAGCTTGTTAACGTTCGTGTTAATTAACAATGTGAAGAGCTTCCTGACCTGAATGGTTCCTCCAGTGAAATCTGTCCACTAAAAACCAAGAATGGCGGAAAAAGCCAGGGTAAATTAATTGTGTAAATTACAGGGATTATCATATATAATGATATCCGGAGCTGAAAGGCAAATAGCATAATGTTAGACATAATGTGCATTGCATGAAGCATTTCAGAATTTGAAGCATGTGCTAATCTTGTTTTCTCGTTGTTTTGAACTATGCAGCTATAACCTCGTCACATAAATGTTACAGATAACAGTTTATGAACCGCACTGTACACGACAAAGTGTCTGCTTTCAAATGTTAATATATTGAGTAACTTTTCTTTTAATTTATCATTTTCTAGTATGGGTTGATTTGGAGAAAATATTTTTTCCAAGCTCTTTGTAGGTCGCAACATCATTATGTATTTACGTAATTTTGGAAAGCGTGAATGTTCTTATAAGCATCTACACATTAAATATTTTACCAATAGTAAACAGAATCGCACAGATCAAAAGGCTAATCATCACAATGTTGACTCATTTAAGCTATTATTTAGCTTGAAAATAAATTGTCAACCTATTTTAGTTCAAAGCCTTTATTTTAAAACATTTTGACAAAATAACTCTTGTTGAATGATAAGCAAAAGGGTACAAACACACCTTTTCTGAATCTTGTTTTGATTATCGTGAACGGTATATTTAAAGACTCTGCATTTTCCATAACTTGGAAACCATAACATACCCTTGAAACAAATTTAACAGAGTGGAATAACAAAAGACAATAACCGAGCTGGGTAACATTTAAAAAGAGTATTTGATAAGCAGATTTAGGCCCTCCTGGATAAACTGTCAAATTTCTCAGGTCACAAATGTCACTACAAACAATACATAATGTAAACATTAACACCAACCAATGAGGGGCCTCCGTGGCGGAGTGGTCTAGAGCGTACGCTTTATAGTTCGTCCACATATCCCCCTCACCTCTAGGGTCGCGGTTTCTTCAGCAGACCGAAGTGTTTTGGTATGCCAGCGGAAGGTCGTGGGTTTTCTGGCTTAATTTACTACCCAGTTTTCCTCCCCAATAATGCTGGCCAATGATCTGTAATTGGGATATAAACCTGTTGATCTAACATCGGACGAATAAATAAATAAATAAAATGTACATTCCAATTTAAGTTCAATCTGACACAAAAAATTACCATGAACACAGGACAAGGTGAATAATCCTGGAGACAGAGACGGATGACTCCTTCCTTTTTTTGAACAACTATCACCATGGTTTGTGGAATTAGGCCCTCTGTCTAAGTAGCAATATTGCAATATTGAGTAGCAATATTGCGTTTTCTTAGTACTGGAGGAACTTTTCAAAATACCTCACATTTTTATGACTGTACTAGTGTCGATATTATAGTTGGAATACACCGCTGTCAAAAACACCAATCAATAAATCAATGAAAAAAGGTCAGAAATCGTGTATTTTAGGTTAACCCCATACATGATTTGTTTAAATCACCTTGCACATAACCGGACGAAGGACATATCGGGCTCGGGTAAACTTCAGTAGATCAGCACAGATACTTACAACCAAACTTGCTCCTTTCATGTCTTGTATTATAAAAGCTAAATAACTTTTATCGACGGGAGAAATAGCCCTATTTTCTCTCAACTGGAAGATGTATAAGTTCAAATCATTGAAGAATAATGTCTGGTATTATTTTAAAAAATTATTTTAGTGTTCCGATCCGACTATAATAAAGGTTCAAAGGTCAATTTCATGCACACACGTGTAATATAGAACAGTAATAATATATTTTAGATTGATTTTCTGCGAGAAAAATTGTTAGAAATTACGATTTTTTTTATTTCACATTTGTTAAATATAAGTTTGAGTCTATATTTGCTGATATAAATATAACATTTACATTCATTTGTGTCTATTTTATGTCGGTAAAAGCATAGTTCCTGACCGCCGTTTCGTAAAACCACTGCTCGTTTACATTGCTGACTGGTGGGATTTCCTCTACCTCGCTATTGACATTTTGAAATATTTTGTGCTTTTCTTTGTGAATCTTGGCTTGTTGTCTGTTCGAGAGCATCTGGATATAAAAAGGTATAAAAGTAGCCCTAAGTATATACATCGGGGTAAATTTACTTAATTTGATGAACACATTATTTATAATGTGTATATTATTACTACATAAGGTACTGCTACATTCTTTAAAAAACGCCTACCTTGGGTTTGTCCTTTTGTTTACTCTATGTGTACTTTTAAAACGTTTCGTCTTCGAAGTACCCAGTAAAATATGGACAGGTGGTGGATCATCATCACTTATAACTTCAACCTTTTTAAAAACTGTAACCCAATTAATATTTACAGGTGAGTGAACAGACGAAACATAGAGATAAGAAGAAACTTCAATAGAGATTCTATGAACACACATAAAATAAATAAACATAAAATTCCTATGTCAAAATTCAACAGTCAACAGTGGTTCAGTA
>JARFOD010016777.1:0-11153 GCA_031763545.1 Mopalia muscosa
TTATATCTTACTCAAGGTTATTTCACTTCTATAACAATGGATTCTTCACTTCACACAGTTCCTTGCCTAAATAAGATGGACATCCAGAGGAAACCCCGTAAAAACCTACCCGGTCCTTTGACGCATTTTACAGCAAATTTTTTACTTTCAAAAGTTGTACGTTTTATTTTGTTTTTGATAAACAACTAAATCGTTTAGTGTTTTACACGATTTATACGAAAAAAATTAATAAATAAATACCATAGCTATTTCAACAGAGTTATTACTTTTTAACCAACCCAGGACGAAATTTCGTATTGCAAGGGTTATACTTTAAATTTTTTTTTTTTTTTTGCACAGATTATTAAATGACTTAGTGTTGTCTTTTTTGTACATTTATACAAAAAGGAATTACCGTAGCTATTTCCACAGAGTTTTCGACCAGCTCCGGATGAAGTTCTCCAGAGTTGACAAGACTAATGATATAATCATACAGGACCTTCCCAACCTGCTCAGCTCGTCGTCTGTTGCCCTCTGTCACTTTGTAAGTGTGATGACGCTCATTTCCATCACTATTAGCAAAGACACTCTATAAATAAAAAAGCCTTGTTGTTTAAAAATAGATAATACAAACATAATTTAAGTTTTGCTAAAAAATAAGATTTGCAGTTCTGATGCCCCTTTCCCTGGCCATCACAAACTAATGTTCTCACAACCTACGTCCACCCCTGGAAAAATGTCTTATTTATTGTCACCACTTATTTTCAGGTTTAAAATTTCTCACCAGATTCTACATACATGTAGCTACTGGCGAATATGGTTTGAAAAAAATCTGAAACATTATGTACTATTGGTTAAACTTTTATGCGAAAAATTCAACTATTTGGGGTTTGACATCAATCTTGGAGTGGGTTTTAACCACCCCTGCAAGTGCCGAGACCACAACGTCTGAATTGCTCATATACCTGATGGTTGACAGGCGGACTCCATCTGGTGAACGGAGCATCAAAGCAGGATTAGTAAGTGCACACACTACCTCTAAGCCTCAAAAGGTTGTGGCCGCTAGCTTAAATCCCTATTTAAATTAATTCCATAGTATACAACATTACGCTAGGTTGGTTTATTTGCTTGATTTAACTGTACTTGAGGTTATTTCACTCACATGATGATGTTCCTGTTCAATGGGTGAAGGAAACCACCCATGACACCACTGGCAACAAACACAGATTGGACATTCACAGGACGCAATAGAAATACAGCCCAAACGGATCACCTTCAGGTTGGCCCTTGACCCTAAGGGCCCCTGGAAGCTCCCTCCCAACCCTCCTCTCTCTCTACCCTAAAGATCAATCTCAGGTATGTTATTAGCAATTTAATCAGCTGGAAGCAGACCTGCCTTACCATAAAAAAATTTAAGTGTAAAAAAAATAAAAATTTTAAGCACTATTTTCTTTCCATTTTGTGTATTTTTGTGTTAATGCTGAGTGCAGAATATTTTTTTTTTTATTACTATTTTGAAGGCCTTTTGGTGAATTTAACAAAAATTATGTGCACAAAATACTCTGGAATACACCTTTTAGGCAGGTCTGCGTGACTATAGTCTCGCATGAACCAGACCCTCCTCGCGATTACTTCCACCACAGCTGAAGAGTCTGGTAACATTGCAAGGTATATTTCCAAAAGAGAAATGACCCTGATATCGTATAGTTGCTTTTCTGATAGATTAATTTAAAAAAAAATACCAAAACCTATCGATTTATTAACAAATAAGTTATTTGGGGATTTTATTTGTTGAAATTGGAAAGTATTCAGTGTGTATTTGTATAGTCACTGACCTATATAAAGTCTATTTACTGCCACTGACTCGTGATTGTTTACTATAATGATCTAGGTCACACATGTTTTTAAATACGGACTGAATAGTTTCCAATTTCTAAAAATAAAGCTAAAAATTAATTTATTTGTAAATAAATTTATAGGTTTTGTGTTCGATTTAATTTTTGAAACATCTTTATAAAAAAATTAACCTATCAGAAGAGCAACTTTAAGATATCTGGGTCATTTCTTTTTTGCAAAATATAACATGCAATGTTACCAGACCCTTTAGCCGTGGTCGAAGTAATCACGAGGAGGGTCTGTTTCACGCAAGACTAAAGTGACTATTAATCGTCATTTCAGCAACTGGTTCAAGATCTCAAACTATACTCACAGTGTGTGCACCAGACCACTTTTTCCTGTCAAAAAAACAAACACTGACTGTTATTAGGGAATGTTATTACCAATATGGTTTTCAAACAAGGCAGCTCACATGGGATTCGTTTTGGTCTCTATACATGCCAGTTTGAGTTTGTTTTGTATGATTGGGGTTTAATGTCGTAATCAAGGGTATTTCACTTATATGATGACAGATTGTCCACTTCACATGGCACCTAGCCTTAAAACGGTGGAAAACGAGAAGGAAACCTCGTAAAAATCACCCCCGCGATTGCTGGAGCCACAACATATGACTCGCTCATATACCTGAGGGTCGAGAGGTGGACTCAACCTGTGAACAGCAAATTAACCCACAAAAAAGAGGACAGGTAAAAATGGACAGGAGACAGGTAGAAAAGTAGACTACCTGTCACCTAGGACAGGTGAAAATTTTAAAACATTTTAACCCCTGGTCGCAAACCCCATTTCAGGTGTAGGCCTACATGTACTTGCCCTGATGGAATTTACCCCAAAAAGTCAGTGACAGCAGTGTTCTTCAGAGTGAAAAGGCTATACAATGAACTGTAGGCCTACTGTGGAATGATTATGTTGAAAATGACAAGTGATAAGGTCACTCAATTTTGATTGGTTATTGACAGGTTTTGATTGACAATGACCAATCACCAGTCCATATTTCCATCCCAGGTTCAGTGGGGAATTGTTAGGGGTGTTTTCTTTACTTATTCTATATTCTTACTTTCCTCCTTTTTTTAACATCTTTTCCAACATCTTGGTCATCCGAACTTTTTGAAGAATTGGTCCATCTGTTTTGATGGAACGAATTATACTCTGCAATCTCAAAACACTTCTTTGGCCAGGTCTATATGTATGCAAACACAGAAGGCCGAAAGTGGATTTAACACACACCGCGGACATCATCTTTCAGGAGTCTACAAATAAATAATCCAAATGTAATAATGTTTAATGTAAATGCACCTCTGGAAAATCATGCGGGCATGTGACCCATGGTAGTGTGAAATCCTAGGTCTGGTGAGAATTTTCAGAGAAAAAAAAAAAAAAAAAAAAAAAAAATGATAAAAAAAATTTTATTATAATATTTTTTAGAAAACCCAATCCAATATCGATGTCAAAGCCAAAAAAGTAGAATTTATCGCATAAATGTTTATACTATGATGTTTAAGATTTTTTTTAACAATATGTGGAATCTGATGACATATGTTTGACTTGAAAGTTGCCAGAAATTTTACATTTTTCAGTGAAACCATGTGTATATGAATGTTATATTTTTTGGAATGAATACATACATGTAAGAGTGTTACAGTAACATTCACTAGACAATAGGGGAGCTGAATATGAAACTCATATAACCGTCATGTTATTGACAACAAACAATATTATTTAATGGCATTGGTCAGTGTTCAGAAGGGGATACAAATATGTACTCCTATGACCAAAATTGTCACCTATACCATTGACGGTCAATAGTATCATATGTATGGTATGAATATGCAATTAAATTGAATGATGAAAATTGAAAAGGCAGAACGACCAGTTATAAGAGTGACAGATTTATCTCCCTTTTTACCTACTGGTCAACCCCATTCAGATAAGAGACTTTACCTTAAGGTCTCGCTGGACCCCTTTGGCTCCAAATGAACCAAATTTTTGTTATCGCTTAGATTAAAAGTTTGCTATTCAAAATATAATTATGTTGGTGAAAAAAATAATTCATAATTTTAATTACAAACAGTTAAATTGGAGTCTATAATTTAGTTTTCCCATTGGGCCATTGGTCAAAGGTTAACTGCATGCAAATAAAATTAGGTCATATTAGTGCTCTGGAAATTTATCAACTTTTTACATGTTACAAAGTCTTTTAAACATGTGTTTGTTTGAATTATTGATATTTAAATATTTTTGCATACTTAATATACATCATGTATACATGAAATTAACCACTTTATTTTCTACCAATAAACTTTGACCCCAGCTTCTGCGAGTGACAATAAGAGGTTGAGATCGAGTTGTGTTTTCAAAAATGTGACAGACAGTGTGTAGACCCACATTCTGAGCTGTAAATAAAATTTATCAAAAATGGAAGTAGAATGTAACATAAACTAAAGTGTTATAAAAGAAAAGTAAACGGGCAAGGTAGTATTTTTATTAGCCTACTCATTATGTTTGCTAGGACATTTCTTTGTGACTTTCAGTGATACATGTATTTATATTTCTTGACAAAAAGCCTTATAAATAAATAAACAGATCTATCATCAGAGGCCCTCTGACTACTAGTTATCAGGAGGCTGTTGGGTACCGTAGCTATTTTAAACATTAATTATTTAAGCTTACAACAAGTAGGCCTACATCAGTATCTTCGTTATTTTGGGATAACACTTTCTGAGTTTGAACAGATTCTAGATCAGAAAATTTTGCAGGTTGAAACCCATATGGGAATCGAACTCACGAACCTGTGCAGTCCATGCAACTTCCAAAATCAAGACAAGGCTGTCTCCCTTATTTCTTATCCATATTTTATACAAAACACAGGTGTCCAGTTTGACAATTCTTCCTCATTATCCTGTATTCAACATCACTGAAACGGTATCCTATCGTCTGAAAATGTTTTTTCGTGCCTGTTGGACATATACTGCTTTGGAGAATCGAACCCAGAGATATAATAGATAGCTGCTGGTGTGTCTTTGAGTGGATTGATTAAAGTTTGATACGCCTGTGTCACATGTGTGTAACAAACAAGACTTCACTCTCCTTCACGTTTAACTTTTTTGACATTTGTGATCACTAGCCTGAATGCAAAACCGAAGTTGTAAATATAGGCCTAACTAGGTCTACGTAAGTATGCAACATCTCTAATGACGGTACCTGGATCTAAGACGAAGTTACTAAAGTTCTAATTGCAGTGTTAAACTGTCATATTTTGTACAAATCACTTCCGGTTTGTAAAAAGCAGACGGCGGAAGTGATGAATTGACAGGTGAAAGTTGAACAGATGACTTAAAAAGTCTTGAACATGTCAAACAGGGCTTTGAGAAGACTACATGGGGGTTCAGATATAACTATACCTCCGCCGAAGGAAGGGGGTTTAGAAGAAGATGAACAAGATTCAAATGTTAGACCAGGATCGAAGACGTTAAAGTCACGAAAACTGGTCTCCAATCCATTCGACTTGGTAAATGGTCTTTTAGAAACTTTTTTAGTCATTGCACAGCATACTGTCACTTTATCACACGAATCCTGGAAGTTATATTTACTTCCAGTGGTTGAGTATGATACAATAGAAACGCAACGAAATACTTTATTATTTTGTTGTTGTTGCTTACATCAACAGCTAACTTTGGTGGTATATTTTTAAACATTGTGAACAATTAAACAGTTGACAAAGATTTTTAACTTCAGTTGCGGTGCATGTACAGCATTTATGTTATTTACACATACCAATCAACGATTTAATCTACGTAGATAGTCTAATTTGTGACAGTAAATGTATGTGCTGTCTGTTAATGGAAGATGTCGTCCAAAATCCACGCCATATCAAAATTGGGTATCTGACTGCATTCAGACCTAGAGTTGAATGCCTGAAAATGTAAAAGCCCAGTGTAAGGGTTATTTGTAGCCTTGTAAATAAGACGAACATGTTACACAATTAGGTCTAACCGATCATTTTCAAAGCTTTCCATCCTTAACTTCACATTGGCATGCTTGTGCGAAGCCAAATTAACTAACTAGCCAACGGTCCCCCATCTTTTAAAATATACTTCTAGAAGAGAGAGCGAATTCTACCAGTGTGGTCATTAGTGGGTAGGAATTGACCAGTTTTTTAGAAAAATAAGGCACACACATCCTTGAATGTTAACTGCCACATAAGCTTAATCCTAATCATTGAGCAGTGACTTCTTGAAAAGATGTTATTATGATATGGGTATGTTATCTGCCAAGGCTCTTCTCTGTTAAAAACAGAGGGTTTGGAGCCCCGGTGCTCTCCCAGCTAAGGGATTTATGATGTCTTTTATGAGTCATGTTACTTTCGTGTATTGTGTTTGATTGTTGCCTGTGATATCAAGGGTGGTTTCCTTCACCCATTATGGCCCTGTGAGGCTCTGCAGAATACTCCCTAGGCTTCCGCGGTCGATCGTAAGAGGCGAGAAAAGAGGTTGCTTTCTATTGCCCTGGTGTTCGCAGAGCTAAAGGGTAATGGAAAGCAGATTCGTTTGTGATGTTCTGTATTTGTGTCCGTCGTCATATAAGTGAAATACCCCTGTGTACAACGTTAAACACCAATCAAACAAACAAACAAACACTCCAAGAATGCGCCTTCACACTTTCAAGCAGATCTGTTTGAGATGTTCAGTATTTGTGTCCGTCGTCATATAAGTGAAATACCCTTGAGTACGACGTTAAACACCAAACAAACAAACGAACACTTTCAATCAGTAGTTAAATGCCTCTTAAGCTAAATAATCATTAATAAAGGATAAGTCTGTGTCACTGCTTTATGAAAATAAACATAGGGACTTATTACAAATTATTGACTTGAGTTGAGAGCTGGTAATTAAATAAACTGCCTTAATACTGAGGTAATAAAATAAAATAAAATAAACAAAAAAATTATTTTGAAATGTATGACTTTCCCTTATACACATGTATCATATATGTGTGAATAGAAGTTCAAAATCATTCTCTACTTTCGCTTTACAAGGACGAGAAATTACTTGTCCAAGCAGTCTTTCAATGAAGCTATTCTCTTCTTAGAACACAAGTGGGTGTGATTGTTTATGCACAGAATCAATCAGTTTACCAAGCAATTCTTCATTTGTAGGAAAGTATAGGTCAATGGGTGTGGTTTAGCACAATAATGTTTCCATCTACATTCGGGGTAACTATTCCTAGGCTAAATACTCATCAAGTCCAGTACGAATCAGTAGACTAAACAGCTGAGGACATGTATATATGTTTGATAGCACTGAAGCTAACAGACCGGGCAAATAAGTCCAGTAGACTAAATAGCTGAGGACATGTATATATGTTTGATAACACAGGAGCTAACAGACTTGGCAAATAAGTTCAGTAGACTAAATAGCTGAGGACATGTATATATGTTTGATAGCACTGGAGCTAACAGACCTGGCAAATAAGTCTGTGTTTGTTCATCAATATAAACTTGTAAAGGCCACAACATTTAGACAGATCGTTAAGCAACCAGGAAACCAGGTTTAATGCACAAATGACCAGAAGAAACAAGTCAATTTCTTATTTTCCATTTTGTCTCACATACTTTTAGGTCACAATTAGGCCAGCTCTCTAGCTAAGGCAAATATAATTGAAGATTATTAATGCTGTGAGTTGAACAAAGAATGTGTGTTTGGAAGCACACTGCCACACATAACTACCCTCAAGTTAACCATGGCATTAAACACCAATCTATCTTGCATCAAATAAATAAAAACTGACCTTAACTACCATACACTGGAAACTTCTCTTTTATGATAGTTTATGATAAAACATCGAGACATTTTCCAAGTAAGTGTGTCAGATGATGTGTAAAATTTCACCTGTCTCACTTGACAGGTAAAACTTACCGAAGAATATGTTCTGTGACATTGTGTCTCCGCATCAGCCTGTTGGTTCAATTCACTAAATTGTAGACTTTCTAGATAATTAAATATGTCATATTGTCTGTTTTACAGCTGTTAATCAAAAAACTCCTGTGAAGGGAAATGTCAAGAGGATAGAAGCGACCACACCATTTCGTCTTCGTAAACGAAATCACCTGGAGGGTAAGACACTAGTGGCCATAGAATGGAAGTAGACAGAAGTCAAATGTCAAGCTGAGTTATCTATGTTTTTAATCTTAAATTGTCAGAAATTCTCACTGTAGAAAAAATGATGCGAAACAGGGAAAACAAGCCACTTTCAATGTTTTTGTTTTAGTGTTTAGTCCATCTCATTATCTTATACCGATTATTTTGAAAACTTTCCACCCCACTCCTTGTGAGTCACAATTTGATAAATTTTTTGTTGTGCTGAACAGATGATGATTTTTCGGATGCAAGCATTGAGTCCTCCAGTGAGGATGAAGATGGTCAAGGGGAGAAGGGAGATAACTCTACTGTTCTCAGACGGCCTATACGTCAACCTCTTGTTGAAGACACAAATATGGTCAGAATCAAGTATTATTTATTAACCACCACAACTGGTTCATTTAAAGAAACTTTTTATCAAATCATATTGTTAAGATTTTTTTTTTAAGCATCAAAGTTTGTTGGAAGCTATACATAAGCAAACTGAGTACATAAGGGCAGAAATCATACCTTCTTTGTAACTTTTACACTTATTACAAAGTGATACAGGTGTTTTTTTTTTTTTTTGGTAAATGTATTAGTATTTTAAGGTTTATTATAATTGAAATGTTTATTTAAGACGGGTTGAAAACAGAAGGTTGTGCATTGAACACCTAAACTTACCTTCAGTTATACATGTATAGCCTTTGATAAATGAAAGCACATTTCTTAAGGATTGCGAGAATAGGCTTTACTTTTAAACCTAACTTACCTGCAATCTGAAATACCCCAAATGGCATGACATAACTTACCTGCAATCTGAAACACCCCAAATGACATGCCATAACTTACCTGCAATCTGAAACATCCCAAATGACATGCCATAACTTACCTGCTATCTAAAACACCCCAAACGACATGTCTTAACTTACCTGCAATCTGATTGACCCCAAATGACATGGCATAACTCCCCTACAATCTGAAACACCCCAAATGACATGGCATAACTTACCTGCTATCTGAAACAACCCAAATGACATGGCATAACTTACCTGCTATCTGAAACACCCCAAATGACATGGCATAACTTACCTGCTATCTAAAACAACCCAAACGACATGCCTTAACTTACCTGCTATCTGAAACACCCCAAATGACATGGCATAACTTACCTGCTATCTGAAACAACCCAAATGACATGACATAACTTACCTGTAATCTGAAACACCCCAAATGACATGGCATAACTTACCTGCTATCTAAAACAACCCAAACGACATGGCATAACTTACCTGCTGAAACACCCCAAATGACATGACATAACTTACCTGCTATCTAAAACAACCCAAACGACATGGCATAACTTACCTGCTATCTGAAACACCCCAAATGACATGACATAACTTACCTGCTATCTAAAACAACCCAAATGACATGGCATAACTTACCTGCAATCTGAAACACCCCAAATGACATGACATAACTTACCTGCAATCTGAAACACCCCAAATGACATGACATTACTTACCTGCTATCTGAAACAACCCAAATGACATGCCATAACTTACCTGCTATCTAAAACACCCCAAACGACATGCCTTAACCTACCTGCAATCTGAAACACCCCAAATGACATAACATAACTTACTTGCTACCTGAAGCACCCCAAATGACATGACATAACTTACTTGCTACCTGAAACACCCCAAATGACATGACATAACTCACCTGCAATCTGAAAGACCCCAAATGACATTGCACAACTTACCTGCAATCTGAAAGACGCCAAATGACTTGGCATAACTTACTTGCTATCTGAAACAATCCAAATGACATGGCATAACTCACCTGCTATCTGAAAGACCCCAAATGACATGGCATAGCTTACTTGCTATCTAAAACAACCCAAATGGCATGACATAACTTACCTGCTATCTGAAACACCCCAAATGACATGATATAACTCACCTGAAATCTGAACCACCCCAAATGACATGGCATAACTTACTTGCTATCTAAAAGACCTCAAATGACATGACATAACCCCCATGCAATCTGAAAGACCCCAAATGACATGGCATAACTTACCTGCTATCTGAAACACCCCAAATCACATGGCATAACTTACCTGCTATCTGAAACATCCCAAATGACATTGCATAACCTACCTGCAATCTGAAACACCCCAAATGACATGGCATAACTTACCTGCAATGTGAAACACCCCAAACGACATGGCATAACTTACCTGCTATCTGAAACACCCCAAATGACATGACATATCTTACCTGTAATCTGAAATACCACAAATGACATGACATAACTTACTTGCTATCTGAAATACCCCAAATGACATGGCATAACTCACATGCAATCTGAAATACCCCAAATGACATGGCATAACTCACATGCAATCTGAAATAACCCAAATGACATGGCATAACTCACTTGCAATCTGAAATACCACAAATGACATGACATAACTTACCTGCTATCTGAAACAACCCAAATAACATGGCTTAACTTACCTGTAATCTGAAACACCCCAAATGACATGACATAACTTACCTGCTATCTGAAACAACCCAAATGACATGGCTTAACTTACCTGCAATCTGATTGGCCCCAAATGACATGGCATAACTTACCTGCAATCTGATTGACCCCAAATGACATGACATAACTCACCTGCAATCTGAACCACCCCAAATAAATGGCATAACTTACTTGCTACCTGAAACACCCCAAACGACATGGCATAACTTACTTGCTACCTGAAACACCCCAAATAAATGACATAACTTACTTGCTATCCAAAACAACCCAAATGACATGACATTACTTGTTTTAGTGGCATTTAGAAGTTGTAGCAGTAACATAACACAATTCTATGGATTTCAACTTTTGTATTACTGTGGAGCAACGTTTCAATGCAGATACTTGCACCTTTTTCAAGCTTAATGACATTACTTACCTGCAATCTGAAACACCCCAAATGACATTGCATAACTTACCTGCAATCTGAAATACCCCAAATGACATGGCATAACTTACCTGTAATCTGAAACACCCCAAATGACATGGCATTACTTACCTGCAATCTGAAATACCCCAAATGACATGGCATAACTTACCTGTAATCTGAAACACCCCAAATGACATGGC
>JARFOD010016788.1:0-11153 GCA_031763545.1 Mopalia muscosa
CCCGCCCCCCCCCCCCCCCCCCCCCCCCCCCCCCAAGAGATCAAAAGAGTATGGACCAACATACATTATACTCTTGTTGGAGCAAATATACGAACAGCGCACAGATTATACAAAATAATTTACAAATACACGAATATATAGGCGCTTATTTTATACGATTAGGCGCATCATGTATATGTAAGTATAAGGCAAAACAATTATACGATTAGGAGCAAGTGATATGATTAGGCGCAAAAATTTATACGATTTACCCATCGCTACCCCTTACCTAGCACAATGAAATAGGGCTAATTCCTCCGAAGGAATTAGCCCTATACATTGTGCTACCCCTTACCTTGAATTCACTGTCAGGTTAAAATAGAGGATACATGTACCAGTGTGATCTGGGGAAATAAATACATGGGAATGTTCGTAAATAATACGTTTCGAAAAAGTGTTTCGCGCGACAGAGGTTATTCGATGTGGCAGAGATCATGCTTAGGGATATCACGAGATTGAGGATCAAACGAAAGATGGCGGGCATTCGTGAATCGAAAGTGAAGTCATGATAAATTGTTTTTCAAAACAAAAACAATCTTTGCATGTTCTGATAAAAAATGGGTGATGAGAGAGCAGTAGAAGAGATAGTTTACAAGCTCAAGTCACAGGGATTGTTCGATCAGTTGAGAAAAGAATGCTTAAATGATGTGGATACTAAGGTAATTTTCTTGCAATATTAACAACAACGACACGTAGTTTCAGAACGAAAAATGAAATATATGTCAGTCTGAACGGTTTTGTTTGGTCCTCGTTCGGTATTACATTGGTGAAATTAACGTTGCTATGATGGTGAATTTTACAATTTCAAATATAACCAAATTGATGATTGAGTGATTGATGATTTTAGTTTTCATAATAGTGACGAAAAATGGTCAAATGTCAATGCTCATCTGTGTCTCCTTTAGGTTCAGGACTTACGTCGTGTTTTTATTTTATATTTTGCTTGAGCTTCCTACAACCTGTGAGTAATCAACGATTTGCAGGTTATTTATTGGAGATTTATTCAATAAAATCATATCGACCACTTACTTCATTGTTTTTGTGTCCCATATCAGTTTATGTAGTCCAAATGATTTGGCTCTGTATATTATTTACAATCTGTCATTCATCCCAGTACAGTCGGAATTCAAGTTAAAACCGAAAGTGATATTTTGCTTGACGTTGAAAACAGTGCCTAAATATGGCTAGTATTAGCCCTAAATGTCGTCTTGTAAACCTTCCCCATTTTCTTTTGGCCATGTTATATGTCAGGTATCAACGACATAACGCGATGCCTCATTATACTTGAAGGAAACTAGTGCAGTCCCTTCGATAAATCCTTCTAGGCAGTTCATGGAAAAAATTTGAATCATGTATAATGCTCTGAAAGGGACATTTTAAAGTTAATTCTGTGTCAGGTTTTTTGTTTGTTCACAGCCTACCTACATAGAGTCATTGACGTACTGGCTAAACTAATGGGGTACTTTGGACATTTTGGAAATACAATATACACCCTTTTTAAAATATCCAATATGTCATGAACATGAAACTTCAGGTCATAAATTATCAGCAAATACTCATACATAGTCCACACACTCAGGGATTAATAGACATCACATGATCACAGTCCCTCTGATTTGAGATATGTTCACCTGTCCCTGTGCTTAAACACAGATCACACATCTCAAATCAGAAGGCTTATGTCAAATATGCTTGCCACTTAGCTGTCTGTGGATTAAAAGACTCCACATGAATACACCGTGAGACACCATATTCAAAACTGCGTGAAAACTTTTCTGAGTAGCAAGGGAACGTTGTCCAACTAGTACTGTAAGCCAATGAAGTACAAAATAAATACAATCTAACAGATAATAGATTTCGTTGCTACAACATCTTTTCTCTCAGGGGGCCGCACTTTTTTTTCCATAGACATGAAAAACAGTCTAATCGTCCAACTACAATCAGTTTTGACTGTTGAAACCAGACAAGGTCTCATCCAAACTGTTCTTTCTGGTCCATTGGCTGTGTTATTGCTTTAATAAAAGAAATTTGCTGTTCTCTTTGAGGTCTCTCTCAGTGCAATACTGTTTATAAGCTTTTGTAGCTTTTTTTAAATGCAAAAGTAGTGGTTTTGATGAATTTTATTATGGCTTTCAAATTTATTTTGAAAGACATATTGAAATCGTTCGGATTATTATTATTATTATTATTATTATAGTTATTCTTCTCTCTAATTAACTAAAAAACTAAATCAGGTATAAGTAAAATACTAACCTGATCTATTCAGAAACTAAATTCACTTGAAAATGGCCTGGTCTAAACATTTTGATTTTCTCTCTTTTGAAAATTTGATTAAAGGCTTAAAAACGAGTGAATGAATAGCTCTGAAATTTAATAGGCTTATAGCCCATATCCAATGAGGCTTAGTTTGGAAATTTTGTTTCAATTCTGTCATTGGTATTATATATGGTAGGTAAAACAAGTCATGTGACCATTCCGGTTTTTCATGTATATCGTTAAACGCGGATTTACTTCATGAGTTAAAATCTGGTAGCGCTTTTTGCTTCAGTTTAATGGATGTGAGATCATGTGACGTCATTTCCGGTCAAAGTTAGCAAAAGTGACGATTTCAACTGAACAGTCACCTGAAAGAAAACAGCCTTTCACAGCATACTTTAATTTATGTAGAATATAGGCCTGCTTATGCACTTTATTGCGCAGTGAACAAACTTACTGTCCGATTTTAATTACAAGACTTATAAAGCATCAAAGTTGAAAAAAGTTCAAAAATTGAAGTTGCGATTTTAATAATATTTTAAAGACATTGCATTATTTATCTTTACAAATTTCAAGGATTGAGTAAGGCATATGTCTTTATTTTTTAAGGTTAAATTTAATATCATAATTCAATAACAATAAAATTAGGAGGCTGATTAAATACAGGAGCAGATCAAAATAATAGTATTAAAATGTCTTAAACAGAAGAGCCATTTATGATACGGATTTGTAATTAATACTGTAGTTTACTTTTGTGAAGACGTTTCAAATTTGAAAAAATTGGGATATTTGGATGAAAAGATTAAAAGTTGTAAAATCACATCTGAACGGTATTTTTCAGCATGGAAAACCCATACCACAACATCATTCAACCTTTACTACTTAACTGACCTGGATAGCTCATATAACAATGCATTCTTCTCGTAATCCGAAGGTCGACAGTTCGATCCCACCTCAGTTCGATCCCACCTCGATAAAATTATTTTTTTAATTTATTTTTTTTTCTATTTCTGTTAAAGATGCAGTGTTATAGCGAAATAAAGTTTTTATTTTTTCAGAGAAAAGATCTTGAATTTGAAAGCTATATAACCGTTTGTACGGTTATAACCTCTAGTTGTAAATTGTTTTTGTTTGCATCGGACCGAAGATTTCGTGTTGACTACTATGCTCTATTTGTTTGTTTTTGTATATAGTTGTTTGTGGTTGTCATTAGGATTTCTGTAAATTTGAAGATTTTATTTTAATTAGAATTGAGTGTGGGAAGGGGATATTACGATGTTATAAGTTTGTTTAATAGATGGTTTAAGCCAAGCTTTAGGTTACCGTATCCTATAACTTCTATAAATGAGACAGAGAAAAAGGCTTTACCACAGGGTGTCTTTTTTGTTGTTTATACTATAAACTCAGGGGTTTTTATAGACAAATTTTTTTCATCAAACTCAATTTGATATTGCCTAAAATTCAATATTTTTAGCGTGCATTTGGCGCACAAAATGCATTAATGCTCAATTTTACAAACTTTTCATAGTCAACGAAATAAAACCAACATGTTGGTTGATCTGACACTGGATGAAGTGAGAAAATCTGTGGGTTATCCAATGTAAATTCTGAATTTTATAGCTCACCAGTGGCCAAAAGGAGCCAAAACAAATCTGAATATCAAATTTAAGAAAAACTAAATTTGCCTTTATTTTTCATCGGGGTATTCCTGATGAAAAAGTGTCTATAAAAACCCTTGTGGACTGTCACAAAAATAAGAGTATCCTGAGCTCCAGACGTTATAGCCCGCAGCCATGGCTCAATGGTAGTATGTGCGCTTCTTAATCCTGCTTCGATGCACTGTTCACAGCATGGAGTCCATCTGTCAACCATCAAGTATATGAGAGAGTCACAGGTGGCTCTGATAAACACTAGGTACAACATGAAGTGGACATGTCGTCATATAAGTGAAATACCCTCGAGTACGACATTATAACCCAAACAAACTAACTAAATGTTATAGGGTATATTATGAAAGTTGTTTGCTCCCCAAGCGAGGAAGGAACCACCCTAAGCCTGACTGGTAAGTCAGCAAACTGCACAGACAAAACAGAATAATCACAAGACACTGTACAAAGAAACAACTACATGTAGTTCATGTTTTGCTGTGGACCTGAGACCTCCAGGACAATCAAATGCACCACAATTTAGTAGTTTACTTCTTAGAATACAAAGAGAGCTGCTGGTAATTTCATTTCATTAATATCATTGCAATGTGCAGTTAGGTGATGCTTATTCAAATACATGTATGCTATAATTTGTCAAATCGTATTTTAGCAAAGCATTGTGATTGTTGCAGCCCGCCTATCAGAACTTACGACAGAGAGTGGAGGGCTATGTCTCCAGGTTTTTGTCTCAGCAGACATGGAGCCCTGATCTCAACAAAAACCAACTCCGAGACAGTCTGCGCCGACAAATTAACCAGTAAGTGACATAGTGGACGGTTTATTAATTACATAAATGTACATGGGCCCATAGCTGAAGTTCAGTGGGTAGCACATTGGCCTACTAAACCAATTTGATGTAGTGCTCACTGGCTCAAGTCCATCTGTGAACCACAGATATTTGACACATATCTTAATGATGTGTCACATGATGTGGCTATGGCAACCCCTGGGGTGATATTTACATGGTTTCCTCAGTTAAGTAAGGTACAGTTTGAAGTGGACATTCTATCACCATATAAATGATATACGCTTTAGAACAATGTTAAACCCAACCAAAACAAACTTACATGTATGTATGACCATCCATCTGTACGCTTTTTATGCGATAATTGCAGGTATGCCATCGTGGTTGGCATGTCAGACTGTTAACCCCCCTTCAATATACAGGTCACCAGTTCCAGACCCCCAGTGCACCTCGGGCCATCCAAATTAAGTTATTTGTTTCCCGTAACCCTACCTACCCCCAAAATTTAAGCCGAAAGAAAAGATATTGGTTGGGGTTTTTTCCCCACTTTTTTTTTCAGAAAATGGGGAACTACTTTTTATGAACAAGAAAAAGAAAAACTTCCTCGCCCAAAAAGCATGGGTTATAATGTTTTTTCAATGAAAATTGAATACATTGCCATTAAATAAGTGAATTAGCCTTCAGCAAAGCCTAAAATTACAAGAACATAATAATTTTTTTATTTAGATATTTAAATGGCTCGTTTATGTTATAGGTTAAAAAATATTTAAAAAATATTTTAAAAATAAAAAATAATGCCTATCTACCTATCTTCCTACCCACTTTTTTATATTCTTGTTACGGGAAACAAATATATTATTTTGGATGACCTCAGGTATATGAGAGAGCCACATCAAGTGTTCTGGTAATTATAGGGTGGTTCTCGCACATATTTTTACTGTAATCACTGTATTAATTAAAGTATGGCAGAATAAGAATGGGTAGCCATATAAAGTAAAAATACCCTTCAGTACAATGTTAAAGCCCAATCAATAAGCTATCTCCATGAAAAATGTTGATTCTGAGACTGTCCATTTTGCTATGCATCGCTCTGACTTTTGATTAAAGAATTAAGGAAATTGAGCATCCTGTATAATCCAAACCTCCACGTTTACCAAACAAGATTCAATCACCATTTATAATAACTTGAACAAATTGTCACGTGACCAAAAACATGTATTCAATGTCACATTGGTTTTTATTTAACTAACACTTGCTATGCTAACTTATTTAACAAGTCCAATATAAACAAAAGCGTCAAACCAAAATTGAGTTTATAGCAGCATACTTGATAATAATATAACATTTTCTATAAACAATTGGATTTTCTTAGGTCCGGCATGCTGTCAAGTGGAGTGGAAAGAATTATTGAGCAAGTAGTGAATCCAAAAATATTTACAATCATAAAGCCTAAGATTGACGAGATAGTTTGCAAACACCTTGGTATTGATCCTCAAGAGAGACGACAGCAGCTTGAGGACCGTAAAGCCAGACAACAAAAACAGCTACAACAACAGCAACTACAACAACAGCCTGTGAATGACCCACAACCACTTATGGCTCTAAATACATCACCAGGTTTGATACTATGCTAATTGTTTTTTATTTAAATTGATAAAAAGAGGTGGAGGATATGTAGTAAAGTTTATCAAAGGCAACTTTACAGAGCAAAATATATATTACACTTACAGAATGTAAGTTTTACTCCTCTGCCAGTGATAAGGCGGCTGTTAAAGGGTATTGAGGTCTCTGACGTTATTTGTATCGTTTACAGGACATCTGATGAACATTTCCTCTTAGCAAGGCAAATGTTGAACGGTATTTTTATTTCAATATTTTGTGGTACACAAGATATTATTGTGTTACTAAATTTGAAAAATGATGGTAGATCTTAGGTTTCCTGGAAACTTTGTTGAAGTATCATCTCATTGCAGTTGAGTGAGCTAACTGTTTTGTAATTAAACAAATGAGTAATGTAAAACCTATACAGATAGGAGTAAAAGAGGTGTGAATACTTACTACATCAGATCACTACACATTTTTGCCCCCGACTACAGTACTATATGTGTCAGTAGATAACCAATAAATGTAAAGCAAGAAATAGCAGACATTTGTCAAGAAAAGAAAATGATTTCTTTAGGTCTTTTGTGAAGGACTATTGCATAAAAACTTTCAAAGCTGATTAATGTAACTAAGAGATTATATGGAGAGCATTGCATCATGGTAAAAAAATCAATTATTTTCAAAGGGAGATAATTAAGTCTCTTTAATATTACCCACAAGGCCATAAAAAGTTAGTAAATAGTTTCTCAGGCACAGCCCCATCACCTCAAGACCTCCAGCCTCAATTTTTTTATGGTAATTAAAAAAAAGAACATGTTTCTTAAGTAGGCCTACCACCTGCACTGTGAAATTTGGCTTTCAATAATATGTCTTTATGAGTAAGCTTATAATATGTTTTATTCTACATATCTCCCAAAGTAGTTGTATCTTAAAAAATATCTTTTGGCTTTATATAATTCGATATTAACAAATACTTTTAAATTAACAGACAGATCTGCCTCAAATTTGGCGACTTTTTCTGTTTCGGGTTGTTTACATCTGGTTTATAGACTAGATAATTCAGTTCACATGTTAAAGCTAAATCAGTTAGAGTTATCTCTCTTTTACTGTGATTCCCAATGGATAATTTGACATAGTATACTAAAGTCACAACTCTGAGAAACGACAAGATATGAGTGTTAAGTCCCTATATTTCGGTTTATTAAACCATAATCAGGAATGAAGAGACAGTCAGGTAGATGTTATATATATATATTGTACAGCAAAACAAAAAACTAGCTTAGCAGTGTATTTAGACAGCAGATGCTCACTGATATAATTTCATTTATCTCTCCTGGTGTCCATTATAGCATTTATAAGAAAGAATGCCCAAATTATCTATTGCACATATTGCTTAACGGAACAACTGATCTATGTCAGGATATGAACAAACCAATTATACTATATGTATGGTACATAAATTCATTGAAGGGTCAAATCCCTTTACGTGATACTACCTCTTGATTAAAATTTATCTTGTATGCAGAAATTTTTTGTGTTAAAACAATACAATATACTTATATGATATATCTAACAATAAGCATGCTCATACATTCTCATTAAGCAGTTACAAAACAAAAAATTACAATTTCAAAGCTTGCCAAAACCTACTTGGTCACTCTATCATAAAATGTTACTTGGCTTAAATAGTTTATTGATTTGATGTTGTTGAAAGCAAAATAATTTCGAAAAATTTACAAGGTTTCCACCTAGTTTTCATCTGTAAGGAGTGCGAAATGCTCAATTCGTAATCATATAATTGAGAATGTCTGCACGGAACAACGTTGAACCCCAATCAAACAAACTAACAAATATCAGGTGCTTGTAAATTGTTCCTTAATTGATTCTCCAATTATTTTAATACTTTTTGTTTTTGTTTTTACAGGACAAGTACCTAGTTTTGAAAGCATTCAAGGAGCTGGTAACAATCCTTATGCAGCATACAGTCCAAGTGCTAACTGGCATCGTCCCTTTGGTACAATGCTTAATCCTCATCTGAATTCGAATTATCAAATAAACCAGTCTTTCTCTCAGGGTTTTGGTCCATATGGAATGACATCACCTCTCTACCCTTATGTTCAACAGGGCTGGTCCATACCTCCTTTCCCTGGGATGCCCCCTCCCAGTATGTTTACTCAACCCCCTCCTCCAATACCTTCAGTTGCGGGCTCTGATCTACCCATCATTCCACAGACCCCACAGTACACAGAACCTCCCCCTCCTTTGCCCACAGAACCATACACTGGTGATAGTGACATGGAGTCTGTGCCTGCCCCTCCCCCTGAACCAGAACCCCAAAACACAGAACTCTCACCACCTGGAATCTCACCTGTCACTCTGCCAGCCTCTTCACATAAACCTGTTACAAAGAACGCAGAGAAACCAGTTCCACCAGACGCTGAGATACCAGCTAAATGGGAGAGTGAGAAACTAGTCATACCAGACACTGATAAACCAGACGATACTGCTAAACCCCCTGAAACTGTAGAGAAACTGACGCAGTCTGACACAAAGTCTAAGGTGGAGACCAAACATGCTGATGGTACCTATAACATATTAAAAGACATTCCACTGCCAATTCCGCTACCACGTGAAAATGAAACTAACTATAACCGAACCAAAGACCTTAAGAAAAAGAAAAATATTGGGACTGAATCCAAGTCTAAAGAAAAAGTCTCTGATAATCCAGATAAAGGCAAAAACAAATCGTCAAAATCTACAGACAAAACTGATAAGAATAGGGAAACCGAAAGTGCTAGGAAAGGAAATAAATTTGATAAAAACTTGAAATCTGACAATAAAAGTGTGACTAGTAAGTCATTTCTTGATGGTGATGCCAAATGCGAAATGGATTTGACAACAGAAAACCTGGAGAAATTAAAAGAATCCCAGCAAAAGCAATACACATTTTCCTGGACTAAAGGTGCTGATGCAGATGAGGTGTCCAGTATGACAGTCAGCTCTGTGCATACCAGTGATTTGTCATCATTTGAGGATGACCTTGGTTCAGGCAGTGACCTGGAAGAACCAGTTAATGAAGATATCAATCCTGAAACAACTGAAGATACTGCAGGTAAATAAGTGATTTGGGGGGGAAGAGTCTTTCAGGAATCTGTTGTCAATTTTATGACATGAAAACTCCATTAAAGATGAGGGTATTTCTGTAATCTTTTGAAAAGTGATTGACAAGAATAATCAAAAACGATAGTTGGTTGAGAGGGCTACAGATGTTGTGCCAAATATGGTGCAGGATCTCTGCGTTGGGATAACCCTTTAGAGCCTGCTTCATACGAGATATTTTTAGTTATTTCCCTCAGTTTCAGTCAGATTTCTGCCTCAATAGGCAGTCTGGAAAATATCTTATCGCATTTAACATTTCCTGCTTCACAAGGCAATGTCACTAGGCTGTCATCTGCTAGAAAAACTAACTGACCAATACAAAGACAATGTTATCGCATGATCGCAAAGAACGTTTATCACAGTTTTTACCTCCGTTATATATGATAATGCCTGCTTGGTCATAAACCTATTCCATGTTTGGAAGTGATATTGGGTATATTGCCGTAAATTGAGCTGTAGTTGTGATGTAAATAAGAACTGTATCAATACTACTGACCGGGATAATGTCATGAATCACTCATGATTTCAATACTCACACAGCTGCAGATAAATGCAATTCTTTTTTCGTGTCAACCCACATCACAAATTAGCTATTTTAATTCAGCTGGATTTTAACGCTGCTGTAGAATAAGGGTAGATCTCAGCCACATGGCTTCCTTGGAAGAGCATCACTGGATGGGTTTATTGCAAAGCTGCAGTCTGTGTTGTAAAGCAAGATGTTATTGATGGTGATGTCGTTATCTGCTTCAAACAGTTTTGACATGCAAACTAATAGGGGAAGTAAAAGTTTCTCGTTTATCCTCGGTCATTTCTATTGCCCAGTTGACTGTTGTCTAATGGGAACTCGGCAACAGGTACTCAGATAGTTAATTTTTTGTTGGCATCTTTTTCACGTCCAGTCTTGTCTCGTTGGTTATTATCACAGGCCTCAATGGAAGTTTTTTTTGACCCAATGAGCTCACACATTGTCGTATAATTAACTGTCATTTAAAGAATGTCAATAAACTTTAATTAAATAATCTCAACATCTTGGTCAAACTTCCATAAATAAGTTAATTGATAAGTTATTCTATTAAATAAATATCTATTTAGTAAACAAGTAAATTTAAAGTTGGATTATAATTGCTGACACATTAATCTTGTAGGTGATAGTGCAGATGTGAGTGGTAGTCTGTCTGAAACTGTAGAAATTATCAGCCCTGTCAAGCCTACCACAGTATCTGTTCCTTCTGAAGTCATCAGTCCTCCTAAGCCAAAGACGCTGGTCTCTCTCAAATACAACTACAGTGATAGTGATGAGGATGAAACCAGAGAGGAAAGAAAAGCCAGAATTGTAAGGAATTTCATATTCACTTTTGAAAGAAACAAACTCTTGTAAATGGCTTCCCAAACTAACTGGAGTATTTCTGTGAGTTTTAGAGTGACTTCTTGTATATGGGCCATTTTCAGAAAAATGTACAAATAACAGTAAAGACATTTTTTAGTCTGTTTAACTTTTTTTTTTAGTTCTTTCAAAGTTTATTTTTGCAAATATTCTTGATTGATTTTTATGATATAGTTCTTTGTAAAAACTAAAAGTTGTCATAAGCTGTCATAAAGCTTTGAAAGTGAAAAAAATTCAAAGATGAAAACAATTTTGTCTTCAC
>JARFOD010016809.1:0-11152 GCA_031763545.1 Mopalia muscosa
GACGGATTGTCCACTTCACACTGTACACAGCCTTATTACGGTGGAAAACTGAGAGGAAACCTCGTAAAAACCACCCCTGCAATAGCTACAACATGTGACTTGCTCATATACCTGATGGTTGACAGGCGGACTCGTTCTCGTAAACAGTAAATCGAAGCAGGTTCAGTTTTTGAAAGCGCAGTCGCTACCAATGAGCCACAACCGCTGGCTATACAATTCTAAACATTGCTTTCCAGGTGCCTTGATTTTATCCATTTTTATTGTTATACTTTTACCTTTTTATTAAAATAGCTTGCCAAAATGAATACAATTACAGATGCAGTGCTTTAAATTTTATGCCATATCATCATGCCAAAATGGTCACTGGTTAGTGTTTTTAAAAATACCCAAATGTAAATAAGTTTAAAGAACATGTCATTATGATGTCAAAGTAATTGATATTAAACCTTAGAAGTATTCTAACTACAAAATGCTAGTGTCAAAATGGTGATGTTTTTTTCTTGTTTTTCCACTCTATTTAAGCAAAAAACAGTGTGAAAAGTACAATCTGTCTTTCATTATAACAGAAATCAGGTGAGGGGTCCAGTTGCTGCCCTGACCTCAAAAGTTGTAATAACCTCACATTGTCAGAGATGCAGGACTGACATATTTTAGGCGTAGTTTGGTTAATTTTATACATTTTATCTTTTATTTATTTACATTAACATGATAATTGACTCATGAATAAGCTTGGGAATTAACTAATAGGTAGATCAATTATGTTATGGTGCCATACGTTTCTTAATCTTTACTGTAACGTATTTCCATACTGTCATCAAGATGGTAGCATATTTCCATGTTAAAGATAGGCCAATATTGACTATCCCTGTTGCAGCTAATTAAATTTGACAGATTTAAACATTTATATCAAGAATATTATGTTTCCAGTCACACTAGTAAAGTTTAACATAAATAGTTTTACTTAGAATCATTTTGCACATTTTCATTAACTTGATTGGCTGTTTGAAGGTCCAGTTTAATGGACGTTAACGTTGTTGTTGCAATTAAGCTTTCAGACCGAAGGTTTCCTCCCAGTTTTCCACCGTAATAAGGCTGTGTACAGTGTGAAGTGGACAATCTGTCGTCATATAAGTGAAATACCCTTGGGTACAACTTTAAACACTAATCAAACATCAAACTTTATTAGAGGGCAGGCAGTTGGAGGGAGCTTCATGTTGCCCTGGTGCTCTCAGAGCTTAAGGGGAACAGGAAGCCAATCTGTTTGTGGTGTCCTGTATTTTGTCCTGTCCTGTCTTTGTTTGTTGCCAGTGGTGTCAAGGGTGGTTTCCTTTATGCATTGGGCTGGCAAGTCGTCATTTAAGTGAAATACCCTTGAGTACGATGTAAACCCCAATCAAACAAACAAACAATCTTCTGTAGAGGCGCGCTAGGTACAACATCAACACTGCGTGATGGATTTTTGTTTACTTGGTTATTTATTTTATAAAATGTCTTCTGACATTTTTTTCTTTTGGGCATTTTTAACTGTCAATCTCAAGAACCGTCTCAAGTAAAAAAAGGCCGTCTCATTTCAAAACAGGCTGCCTCAAAGATGGCAAGATGCATTGCTAGCTAATAGGCTGGTTGCAGTGTGAAGTGGAGAATCCGTCGTCATATTCATATAAGTGAAATACCCTTAAATATGATGTTAAACCCTTATCAAATAAACAAATCAATCATGATATGATCGATCTTAATACACTGATTGTCAACTGCGTTTAATCCTTGATGATTCTTGTCAGTTGCCAATGAATCTATTTAAAGAGAGAATGCCCTATTTTGCTGCCTTATAGTGAACTGATAAATAATATGTATTCTGGAACTAATGAAAGAAAAGAAAGGGAAAAAACACAAACTAAACTAGAAAATCTTTGTTGCTTATTTACAATAGGATAAAAAAAAATTGAACGATAGTGTTTCACATTATTTTTTAAAGAACATATCCCTGGCGGAAAACCCCATTTTTAAAATTATATTTATATTTTCCTTTCGTAATTATAATAATTTACTTTAAATTTTTTTTTAGATTAAATCACATAGGCGTACATGTATTGTCAAAAAATTATGAATAGACAACTGATTTGATTGGGAAATATGCAACGTGCATTTCTATTTGATAGATTCGAATATGTATCTTATATTAAAGTATATATATTGAGTCCTGAGACAGCCGTTTTCCAACAGAAAAACATTAAATATTCATCATTGATGGTAAACTGTGATGTCCAAACTTTAGAAATAAGCCGTATTTAAACAATGATTATGAGTAGAGAGTGGAAAAGTGTAAAATGTCCAAGTAACACAGACTGGCTGAAAATGCACCTCTCACTAGCTTACTAAAATTGGACACTGACCATAACTTCAGCGCTATCTTTAGGTAAAATTATTTGTCATATTTTATGTTAAATGCAGTTACGGCCACAAAACAGATCCGACCTTGGTATTAACGGCAGCAATCACCGCAAATTAGAGAGCTGTTGCTCTGATGAAATGTAGAGTTACATTGTACCTTGCATGTCAAAGCTGATAATATATATATGTATGTGTTATATGCGTTCATGGACAACTGTATCGATATATCGGTAAAAATTAACGCTAAATTAACCATAGTTTGATAATTTATAAATATTTGTCAATTTTATAGTACATTTATTCTAACTTAAAAGTTGTTGTCCCAACATTACTTAATTTCGTGTGGAAGACCAAAAGAGAATTGTACCATGTGTTTTTCATTTGCATGTTCTCTCACATAAAATATCCTCTGCTGAACATTTTGAGTTTATTTTATTGATAAACACAAATGTACATGGGCTGTTGGGACACAATGTCGTCATCCATTTTGGTTGATTTTGTGTTTATTAAATTCACCATAAACTGTCAGGGTATTGTCAACCGAAAATGTTACTGAACTGAGGCTGATTTCTTATTATATTTTCAATGTATGTCTGCTTTGACAGTCGTAATTTGCTCTCGTCGCCCTGTCAGGGCTCCAGATAGTTTTGTTTTCACAATGGGTATTTACCCTCACTTTTTATTAAATGTCCAGTATAATTAAAAATTATTGAATTCTTACACTTACCTATTCCTGATATAATTGAGAATGCATATGTAGCCTAACTGCAATTCTCAGTTCTGAAGTTCCTATCTACACACTAGTGTCACAAAGTGTGGCAAAATCTACCAAACCGCAGCCATTTGTCACTGCCTCAATTTGAAATTAGACTGGCCCGGAAGTTTCATTGTGTCACTCTCAGATTGTGCTGTGGTTGGTTGGTTGGTTGATTGAGTGGTCCACTTGCAGATTTGTCTAGGTATGTGGTTGGTTGAGTGGTCTACTTGCCTGTATTAAAAAAAACATTGTACACGATTGCTATACTATACTACTATAGAGTGTCTTAACTAGTCCCCCAGTCTCTGAATATGTATAAATACACCTGTCCCCTGCTATAAGGCACCTCAATATTATGTGTGTTGCGTTATAACGCGGTCCTGATCATGTCCCCCAATTTTTTTCTCACTATGTTTGTTGTTGTTGTTGCATTCAGCCTTTATTTTGTTTCCATGTTATATTTGTTGACAGTGCATATCCTCTTTGCTAGAATCAGTAGATATGCACATATTTGTGTTTTCTAGTAATTTTCTGTCTGAATTCCATGTATAAACAGTTACTGTGTTTTGGTTTTTATGAAGTGAACAGACATATAATTCACATAGCTTTCGCAGAAATCTAGCCTGTCTGTTTAATGTGCAGAAGATGTATGCAACTTACATACATACATCCATTCTCCCGTATTTAAAACTTTTAATAATTCTGTGTTTAATAAAAAACTTCAATAATCTGTCTGGACACCCAGTTATTTGAGAAGCGAAGCAAAATGATCATTTTGGACACCCCACTTCTGATTCCTGGCTAAGTCCCCCTGCAATACATGAACTCCTGAATCTTACTAGAAAGAGAATGCACTATCTTTATTGCTTACAACACATGAGCTTCTGAATCTTACTAGAAAGAGAATGCACTATCCTTAATGCTTACAACACATGAACTTCTGAATCTTACTAGAAAGAGAATGCACTATCCTTAATGCTTACAACACATGAACTTCTGATTCTTACTAGAAAGAGAACCGACTATCCTTAATGCTTACAAAACATGAACTTCTGAATCTACGGTAACTGGAAAGAGAATGCACCATCCCTAAGACTTAAAATATATTTCTTAGACTTATTGGAAAGAGAATGTACTTCTTAGTTTGCCATGAGCTCAAAATTCATTTTTGACTGATTGGAACTTTCCTTCATTTTGTCAAAGTTCTCTAAGAAAATACAGGTTCAGATGCTAATTAAAATGGTGAAAACTGATTATTAGGTTCAAAGCAAATCAGCCAAAAAGTAATTAAAATTTTTATTGTTGTAGCAAAATGCAGCTGAAATAGTGTGTAAAACGCTAACCACACCTTACTAGCTCAAAGTAAGGTGAGCTTATGTTATACATGTACCCCATATTATTTACTCTATAAAGCTTTATGCATTGTTAAATCATTTTGCATTTTAAAATTTAAGGCAAAAGGAATTAATTTTTTTTTGCCAATTACCTTACTAGTAGCCATTTAATGTTGATTACAGTTTTCTTTTGTATGATTAAATGTTTAATACAATAAATGGCAGTTAGTTATTAATTTAACTCCAAAAATTCCCAAAATGAAAGTAGCGAAGTTGTTCTGCTTGATATGTACATGTATTTTAATTGCTTTGTCCTTATTCTGTCATAGGGCTTCACTGTACCTTGGTTCAATGAATTGATTATGACCTATGTACATGTATGTTATTTGTGGACACTGATCTATTTTTAGCCTCAGTCTTTGTTACAGTTACAATGTATACATGTTTGTATCAACTATCAGTCTATTTTATATTGGTCAATTCATTGGGTAATAATAATGCTCTTCTGTTCACTGTATATTTGGATGTAACTGGGGCTATTATAGCTATTGGGTAACATGGAGCCAATCTGTTTTGTGAAATCTTTATATAATGTTCTGTGATTGTCCCATATTTTTCCTTTCTTGTCTTTGTTTATTGTCAGTGGCACAAAGGATGGTTTCCTTCAACGTATGGGCTGGCACTATATGTAACTGATGTGAGAGAACTAACCTAAAGCATGATATTAACACAATCACAGCGATGATTTGATAAATAAACTGAAACCTTGATTCAATATAAATTCATCTTATTTCTTTGGATTTTTTACTAATTTAGCTACTCATACTAAACTCCTCAACGGTAGTCTTACTATTTAAAACAGACTAGTTCTTTGACCTATAAATTTACCATCAAGGCTACAGACCTTTTTTTTTTTTTTTACAAATTTTGGGTAACCGATTTACATTTTGTGTGAGTCTTAACCCACGTTACCTGTCTTTTGGTTACCGTTGGTTACATGAAATGAATTTGCGTGAATGAGCTTTCTCGTGAATACGTTACTGTTACACGGAATATGCTTCCATGTTGCTTGTCTTTAGAGACAGTTAGTTTTCAATGTGTAAACAATGCACACATATTTCCATGATTAAGTTCTAACCCGGCCAGATGTTCAGCTTAACAGTTAGTGATTTCTGTTACCTATAATAAAATTGGGGCAAACCTATACGGCTTTAGCACAGTTCATTGGTCATCTATGCAGGCATTTTTTTTCAAAACTTTGCGTAACGGATTTACCATTCGCATAAATTCAAACCCACATAAGCTGTTGTTCAGTTATGTGAAACAAATTTCCGCGAACAACTCTTCTCGTGAGTCTGGAATAAGTTATGCCAAATATACTTCCTTGTTACTTGTCTTTAATACAGTCAGTTTTCAATGTCACTGTAAATAATGCACACCTATTTCCAACATTTTTTTCTACCAGATGTCCAGCGAAACAGGGATTTTATTACCAATAATAAAACTGGGACAATGTACTCTCTTTGTTGTGCTGCACTGTTTAAAATTGTCTTCTGATTTGCATATTTACAGTTTGTTGGCTCTGGCATTGGCAGCCATTCGCAGGGTTGGTTTTTATGAGGTTTCCTCTTGGTTTTCCACCAAAATAAGGCAAGGTGCAGTGTAATGTGGACAATCTGTCGTCGTGAAATACCCTTAAGTACGACATAAAACCCCAACCAACCAAACAAACTCTTCAGTCAGGGAGATAAAATTGATATATAAAAGGACACAGCACATCACTTTTCAGAATTCCAACCCTGTGAGCGAGCGAGCGGGTGGGCCAGGGCCCTGCAGCATACTCCCTCGGCTTCCTTCGTCGATCGTAAGAGGCGAGAAAATAGGCTGCTTTCTGTTGCTCTGGTGTTCTCAGAGCTAAAGGGTAACGGAAGCAGATTTGTTTGTGATGTTCTGTATTTGTGTCCGTCGTCACATAAGTGAAATACCCTTTAGTACGACGTTAAACGCCAATCAATCAAACAAACAAACAAACAAATCTTTTTCCATAATGTATAGGGTTGGGAGGGGGTGCCATGATAAGGCGTTAATGTTTCGCCACCCATGTCCGCCACCCTCCACGGAGTACCAACTAGGATGAAACCTCACCCGTGGTGACCAGCAGGGGCAGATAACGAGTGTTCCATGGGTGGTATACTTAAATAGGAAACAAAAAAAAATCTGCTCTGCTGAGGGGGGATTATTTCCCAGCAGAATCAAAAAATATATTTTTATATTCCCCACTTAATTGACCCATTAGCCAGCGCCTTGTGCAATGATCTTATAAATTAAGGTTGGGTGGAATAACCTATATAATACATTTTTGACTTTTGTTCAGTTTTGATTTAATTAACTACGATAGAATAAATGATCCTTGCAGGTCTCGACGTGACCAGCCGATTAATCAGATCGTGCCAATCTGACCATCCGTCTAGGAGAATATTGAGCTAAAATGACGTGTTGGAGCAACATGGCTATGTGGCACCCTTTTACCAGCCAAGTTGCCCCTCAGTCACCAGGATCTCATTATCCTCTAACACGGGACGCAACCACGGCCAACCTCTTTGCTTGCCTCTTATGATCAACTAAAGCCGGAGCAGTATTCTGCAGGGCCTGCTGGTGTTAAACGGCCCACCCGCTCCCCCACGGGGGCTAAAGTATTGAGTATTATCTCAATCGCCATAAAAGAGAGGATGCTGGTGGTACATATCCGTACTGGGTTGAATGACCAATTCCTTGCATTAACCAGCTCATTTAAAACTTCTGTTTAATTGGTGGAAACGGTGATAGTGATCCGGCACACAGTTGGACAGAATAGACAATTGTAGAGATTCGTCGATTTCATTTTTTGGTGGATTAATTTCAATCACTTAAATAAAAATGATTAAGGATTCTGTCCAATTTGTCACAGATTACAGCATTACAAATACGATCCAGGTCAATGATGTGAACCTTTGTTGCGTAGAAATCAAAACTGTGAAAGGGCTTAATTAGTTATGTTTTGGCCAGCCGAACTTTTTCTAACCGCACATAAAAGGTTCGAGACAGCCATTCCGACCGTAGTATACACGGGTCTGGTTTAGGATCAAGGGTTGTACACGCACGTCTTTGAGGTAAGACGCTGACGGTTTTAATCAAATGTAGTTTGGGCTGATTCTTCACTCTTTAAGTCTGGGAAATTCGTCTGCAATTCGTGAATGTCTTGATAGCGTTATTAGGAGGGCACAGACTTGTTCGCAGTTTTATTATGTGGTTGTCATGGCTCAGATCGATCTTTTCTATAACTTTGTTGTGATTTATTTCGTATGTGCTATTTATAATTGTCATTTTATATACGAACACTTCTAGCATACACAAGTAGTTTATGATTATGAGATATGTCTAGGTTTTCTGAAATTGCCTTCATTGATGGTTCGACTGTACGCCACAAGAGGCGTGTAGTGTATTTAAATGGACCGGTTTTTGGACACAATGTCTTACTTGTCACTGATATAGGCGTTGCACACTTCTAGTTAATTGACTTCTGATGTTATTCAATCGAACTACATACCAAACATGCCGAGGATAAAGCATTATTTCAGCTAAACTGTGGCGTGAAAACATTGTCAATTTATTTTTATCTATTATTTTCTATTTCACGAGAGCACCCTTGGCATTAAACAACAAAAGGAGAAAAGATAAAAAAGAGAAAAGATTGAACTGAAAGAGATTGGTTAATTTATGTTTTACGCCACATTCAGCAGTATTTCAGCTCCGCTTTTTAAAATTTATTTATATATCCATATTCTATATATAAAGATAGTTTCAACTAGTAGCACCCTTGACAGTAAATATAAAAAATTACGTACATTAATAGGGTATTCAAAGTTATTCCTTGGTTACCCAACGAGCTCGGCGCAGATCTCTTCTTTTTCCCGGATTGTTTGTTTGGTTTGGGTTTAACATCGTACTCAAGGGTATTTCACTTATTTGACGATGGAGAATCAGAAAAGAAACCTTATTAAAACCACCTCCGCGATAGCCCTAGCCAATTGTGTGATTCACTCATATACCTGATGATCGACAGGCGGACTCGATCCTGTGAATGGTAAATTGGAGTAGGTTTAGTAAGTGCATTCGCTAACCACTAAGCCAAGGCTTCTCTGTCTCCGATGATATCCTTGCTTCTGCTAAGGAAGCAAAATTGTGTTGCAGTTACTGGCATAGCCAAACTAGTTTTTAACTCAACTAAATTAGTGTCTGGCCCTGTGTGGCGCATTCCACAAGAATATCAACAGATCGCATTTTTGTTACATTTTTAGAAGTTCAAGCTAAATAGAGTTTTGTTTAACACGAAATGTGATATTTTCGTTACATTCTTATTTCATTTCTACTTGGTTTGGCTGGAGGGTTTGGCTGGAGGGTATGGTTAAGTAAATTTGTTGTTTCTTGCTCAGTTGATCCATGAGCAGCTGCCTTCTGGAATGATCTTAAAATTAAGGTATGATGGAATGACCCTGCTTTATCATTTTCTATTGGGTATTGGGTACCAACGGGATTTTATATTAATTACTATGGAATTAATAATTGATCTTTGCAGGGCTGGACATGACCAGCCGATTGGACCACCAGTCTAGGAAAACATTGAGCCAAAGTGACGCGTTATCGCAAACTTATTATGTGCCACCAGTTTGAAGGCAATCTGCCACCCAGTCACCAGAATCTCATTCCCCTCCGACTTACCGATGGCATAAGGATGGTTTGTTTGCTTCAACATAAACAATGTCGACTGTAGCTATTACGTGCTGAGCCATAAACTATGCAACTATAGCCCAATTTGGCACGAACCTCCGGTTGATATACATGCAGATTCAATAGCACTGGTCAGAAGGCGATAAATGTGGCCTTCGCCAGATCAACGATGGGTCACTGTTGTTATACCCTTTCTTGCTTAGCTCCATGGCAACTTAAACAGCAAGAACTCCTCAGTCCTTAAGTATCACCGTCACATCTTGAAGTGATATACAACAGTTGAACTACACATCGCTTTGAGCGAGGTGTACCTTCCCAACAATAAATATAAAATATAACAGATGTTTAAATTGCAATAAAAATCGCACAACATAATTTGGATTATTCCTCATTGTTTGCTTGCCTCCACAGTGATTCGAACCAGGGACCTAAAGGTGACGGGACCAACAATACAGACTCGACATGATGAGTGTGTAATCCACTGTTAGCCTTTGTGAGTTCCACATAATTGGAAGTTGACCGATATACACTTTATTATTAGTTGGACCTCTTAAATGTTGTACAACAAGCTCCTCCTTTCACTTACTTTATAACAAACAACCGTATATATTCTCTACGGTCAGGCTTAGTAATTAAGGTCTTGCTGGACCCCTTGGTCGACTTTCAGAACACCTGTTGCATTAAGTATATTATGCAGAAGAGTTTAAATCTGAACCATACATATGAAAACACTTTTTGAAAGCTGGAACACTGAGGATTACATATTTGTAAATGTGGTGAAAATCCAGATATTATTTCTAAACATATTGCAAAATGCGTAAATGGCAAAAACTGAAATTAGAAAAAAAAAAATGATATAAAATATTGTCATAAATATATATTTCAAATGGAGCAGAATTTCATTGCACATTTCCCATATGGCTGCGCCACAACTCTCAGAGGTAAAATCTTATTGGCCGGATATATATATACTGAAACAGAATTGTCTGTTCTAATTCGATTTAATTCGCTCTTCGATTTCTTGTACCACTTAGATCTCCCTGTAGATGGTTGTAATATATTTGATAAATTTTAATAACCTGCACCGAAACGCTAAGGCTTACCGGATATTAGTGGGATAGACTTCTGGTGTATAAATGTAGATCAGAGAAAAGGTGCTCGATATAGTAAACTTTCCAAATATCACAAAACACGTCTGAATTATACCAGCAACTTTGTCAGCTGTGAACACACACATTTAAAAGGTAGATAAACACAATATATTCAATTTTTTTAAAAATTGCAACGTGGTTATAGATAAACAAATTTTTATAATATAGTTGGAAAAAAGAGATCGAATATCATCTGTTTATCATTCAAATTCCGATAATAATATTTTCCTAAACACCATAAAATAATTGATAAAAAAGCTCGTTTGCAATGGTTTAATATCCATTGTTGTTGTAGTAACATTTATCCCCAAAAGTGGTCCAGCAGGTTTAACTGCCATAACATGTATAATCAGACATAAGTAAACACTAGCCACAGAACCCGTTAATTTCAACTGTAATCACTGGACGGAAACAAGTATGTAAAACGTGAATGAGGCTCCTAGCTCTGTGGAATGTTCGTGTAAATAAACCGTCCAATCAACATTTTATATTCAGTGTGGAACCGGTGTAACTCTTTATTTGTTCACGTTAAAGTGAAATCTGGCTTGCAATATAACTAGGTGTAAAAAGCAGAGTTATCGTAAGTCATGGCAGTTGACACCTAGCTTAACTTGTATAACTGTGACAACATAGCTGACACTGTGCACTTACGTAAGATTACAGTTTTGACATGTATTTGTTTGTTTGTTTGATTAGTGTTTAACGTCGTACTCAAGGGTATTTCACTTATATGACGACGGACAAAAATACAG
>JARFOD010016820.1:0-11150 GCA_031763545.1 Mopalia muscosa
TGATTTTAAAAATGATGAATCAGCAATAGCAAAAGGCACAACTACAGTTAATGGTTAATGTGCCTACCAAGTTACATAAAGATTGGCCTTATAGTTTTCGAGTTCTGCTCTGGAAACGGATCAGTAGGCTCCGGATGGACGGACAGATGGACGGGCAGACGCTGATCATACCATAATACGACCGATGAAAATCGGGCGTATAAAAAGTAAATCATCTAAAGCAAAAGAAAGACAGTGATTCCAGTGATTTAATAAATTGTATAAAAGTGATTCTATTAAATGATGTATGGAATACAACAGCTATAAAAAGATATACATCTTAAGTCAAATATATATATATATATATATATATAACATCTCTACTGGAAGTATGTGGACTTCTTTGAGACTAGCCATGCACATAGTCAACTATATAGTTTATACTAATTTAAACACACATCTTTAACATGCTATTTTCACATTTTGACTGCATGCATCAATTAAGACCTTCATTTAAGTTTCACTAGAACTACCTAAACCAATTAACCTCACATTTCACTAAATTTAATCCACGGGTCCAGGGAAGTATTCCTGGGCAATAAACAAAGAGTTTGACTAGACTTATATTTTTCTTTTTTTAAAAACTAAATTGGAAATATTATGGAACATAAATCACCGAGGAAAGCCCTTTGTCCTAGACTCAATATTATGTGTTCACATTAAATCCTGTGTCAGATTAGAGAAAATTTACTGAACAGACAAGAAATTTTGATGACATAGAATCTCAATATTCAAGACTTTAAGGCTAAATGAATTTGATTAGAGACAGAGATAAGTTGTTTTTAAGAACCCATTAACGATATAACAGTAAATAAGGTTAGTTTCTATGAAATAACTGTATACAAAAGGGTAACCCAATCATTAGAATTCTTGGGACGAACAATGACCGCAGATCATACAGGGAAACTGACGAGACAGGACTAACACAACAGACAGAACAAATACATCACAAACATATCCACGGTATGTTGCCTCTTAGCTCTGAGAGCACCAGGGTAACACCAAGCTTCGTCAAAGTGACACATGAGAAGTGATCCTCCTAGAGAACAATACATTAGCTGATCGTTGTGATAACTGATCAGCGCAGCTTTCTTTCCTTTGCTGTAGAATACAAATCTTATATGTTTATTTTTGGTTACTCATACATAAAACGTTATAGTCATAATTTTTTTTAAAGTATTACGACAAATATCACTGCACATATTTAATACACTGTTTATAGGTAATACTATACAACAATTGATACACTGACATCCACTTTTTGTTTTAAACATTGTATGAAGAGTGTGATTAATTGATGAGTGTTTACGGCCATGCTTAAGGGTATTTCACTTATATGATGGCATTGACTTCCAAAGAGTGAGCAGCAACCCAATCATAATGGTTTGTTGGTTTGATTGGGGTTTTATGTCATACTCAAGGGTATTTCACTTATATAACGATGGATTGTCCACTTCACACTGCAGCTAGCCTTATTACGGTGGAAAACCGAGAGAAAGCCTCATAAAAAACACGCTGGCGATTGCCGGAGCCACAACATGTGGCTCACTCATATACCAGATGGTCAACAGGCGGACTAGACCCCGTGAACGGTACATTGAAGCAGGCTCAGTTTAGTAAGCGAACACCCTACAACTAAGCCACGGCCGCGGTTTCAAGCATAATGGGACTTGTTATATACAAATTTTCCACCATAGCTGACAGAATAGATGAAAAGAGGAGTATGAGAGCAATATAATAATATGCAACATCGACCAGAAGTAAATTCACAGCATTATTATATGTAATAGCACTATTACAAGAGATATGACACTTTAAAATTCAAATTATAAGGAACATATGTTCTCATTTGTTAACAGTATATACAATTCAAAGAGATAAATATTCATCTCTAATGTTATCAGATTCTTGTATATTTCTACTAGGTAGAACCATACAATATATTGGAAAAAATAGATTACATAAAAAAGAGTTGATTAGTATCATACGATATGTGAACAATATTTTGTGTTACACAATATTTGTAAAAGTAGTGATAGATAGGTAAATTTCAATACTGACCATATTTTTTATCTCTCACAAAAAATTGTTATACCCCAAAAATATCACATCACAATAAGCTCAACCAAACACTTGGGTATTGGAGAAGGAAAAAAAAAAAAGAAAAAAAAAGAAAAAAAATGAGTGTTAATATTTCATATGAAGAAAATTGTTGTAAAGCATTGGTAAATAAAATACAGTTCTTACTTATACCTGTTCTATCATCACATTTATGAAAACTGATCTACTTATTTCAATGGCTATTTTGAGGAACTTTCATTGCATATCTGTAGCTGTCCTTAAACTAAACCCATAAGTGTGTATTGATGTAAGTTATGTGACGTTAATTTGTAGAACAGCTGATCACAAAGTCACTTTTTATTGGTTATTAAATATACCATACAAGGTTTGTGTTTAGACATTGTAAAAACTTCATATTGGGTAGTCAAAATGTTAAGTATATCATGCCACTTTATCACAACTTCACCAGGTAGACCATTATAATAAGATAAACTGATTGATTGATATTTTACGTCGTATTTAAAGGTATTTCCCTTATATGATGGTGATATATTCCAACAATAATTGACATTAGCACAACCAAGTTGTGAAGCGTTTTCATAATGTTGGAAAGTTAATCTTCCTCCAGTACTAGGTAAAGACAGTATTGCCCTTAGCCAGTGATAGCTTTGCACTTCAACTGTGTCACTTAAATATGATGAACAAAAACATAAACCATTAACTGTTTAAAGATGTTGGAAAAATAATGTTGGTTCAGTGCATGAACACAGCAAAGTAAATTCAGTATGACCAGACAAAGAACATAAGGTTTTTATCCAACAAAAAAGTACAGCTGTATGACATGGCATGGCTGAATTTCTGATTAGTGCTGAAGTCAGCATTAAAGCTAGAAACACCTTCATGAAAAGTGAAATGGCACAACTATTTTGGACTCTATAAATTAGCACATTAAACACAAACTGTGCAACAATATTATGCAAACTTCTAAAATAACTGATTGTCTTTTATTTGGGACAAAATTTAAAGGTAGGAAAAAGGCTAAGTCAAGCTTGACATTGAATGGAAAGACGTTACTTAAAACATACATTGTTGCATTGATGTTTTTGTAAACGGGTGCAAATTATTATAAGTTGGATTTTTTTTGTGAGCAAATGAATATTAATAACTCAGTCTCTTCTAATATTTATGACAGTGTGGAGAATCAGAATTCAGATAAAAAATTGGCTTATGGAAGACAGATACAACTGTATATAGTTTTAAATAAGCAAGCCTTGTATAATGCTGTTAACTATTTGAACATGTTAACCCCTGACCTCTGAGACCTTGTGATTTGGGAGATTTCCCATTAACTGAAGGATTGCTTGTTGATATTCACTTGTAGCATATAACCACAATCCTAACTGAACAGGGGGGATAGTGTTCAACCGATTTCTACATCTGCTAGTTATAATAAGTAATGACCATTAAGATAGTATAAATTGAAATTCTGAATAAACATGGGTGGATTCAGGAAAAATATTGGTGGTATAGTCAAAGTCTATGACATACTTATCAAGTGGAATTGTACTTCTTGTCCTATACTTGAAAGCATTACTTTAACTTGAAATTAGCACATAATTACAATGATTTGACACAATGAAATGGAATAAAATGAAGTCAAAAAGTACAAACTACATATGAAATATTCCATTAAGATTCTATTGTACAAGTGTAAGATCTGATAGCACATTTAAAACAAAATTTATGATAAATTTCAAGATTAAGTTTATTACATTTATAACACAGTATATAAAACAATTTTTTTGGCAGCTTTCGTTGCATTTTTTAGACAACCTGTATTATCAAACATAATGTTGCCCACAATGGTTTGTTGCACAACAAAGTGTTATCTGTAAACCCAGTTTGTTTTGGATCTGTTTATCAATTCTCAAATGTATCTGATTAAAATCCTTAGAAATAACTAATAAGACACTATATGATTAAAATCAGGGAAAGGAGACTTATTTTGACAAATCCCATAAAAGTCAGCTAGGATTCTCATAATCCTGATTGTCTTAATAATAGAAGAGATTCGGCGGTTCACATGGGGAATGTAAATCTACGCTCACATTACTGCATGTCCTCATACACATGTTCATCATCTTGTTTGTCCGCTAAAGGATCAGCACTCGCTTCTGCTGTCTCCTTATCTACATCGTATAATTGATTGTTCACAAGAGACACCTTTTGGGGTTTGTCAAGCAGTTTTTCACTGGTAGCATTGTTTTCTTTGGAAGCTGCTTCCACGTTTGTGACCTTTGGCACAAATGGTGCGCCCCCACAAGCCCCCTCTCCGGTCATATTGGTATAATAGTTGACACCATGGTTCACAGGTTTATTGACTTCCTCATACAGAGAATTCATCTGATTGGCTGTAAAGCAGGCCATGTTAGCTGTATTATCCTGAATTTCAGCCTGTCGTAATTGGGCATAGGACAGGTTCTCAAACTGGGGAGGCTCGTCTTCTCGTGGAGTTTTCTTACGTTGCCTTAAAAACAAACAAAATATAAATATTTTAAAATCTTGAATTAATTAAACCTTTGTATGACACTATTGACCATCTTAACGGAGATGTAATTTAATTAGATCCCAGCCCAATGAGTCAAGGTTTGTTTTTTGATAAGGGTTTAACATTTTAATTTGTAAGTGAAAGACCAATTGTCCAATTTACACTGTGACTTACTTAAAAACATATGGTGGAAAACTGGAAGGACTTAGTAAAAACCATCAGTCCTATTGTAGGAGGAATATGGTGTAACTGGTTGATATACCAGGCGTAACCAGAGTTTCATAGATATACTCAACCAGTGAGCTGTACATCACAGTAAGACCTGTACACAGTCACGGAACAAAGGGTGAAGGGAACCACTCTCTATGTCACTGGCAATAAACAAAGACATGATAATCACATGACACAAAACCCCTTCTGACAGCCCTCAATCTTTTAAACGAGCTAATCAGATTGTAGATTTCCATACACAATATAGTCAGAAACGTAATCAAATCTCAGCATACCTTGTAATGAATAGTTAAATGTAAGTTAACATTAACACATTCCAGTATTTTACTAAAACACCAGTAATAATCAGGTTATATTAAACCAGTGATTAACCAGCATGGAGAGAATAAAAAAATCTTGGAGTACTGGATATAGAACTTTCACATTCATTCCAACAGCTGGAAATGAGAAGGAGAAGTGGACATTGCAATAGGCACGTGTACCAAAGTTGCATGTTGTGTAGGATGTATAAAAGGTTACTTGGGAAAATGGAGTTGTAACTAAACGGAAATACTGATGTGCTCTTCTCTGGCTAGGGAGAAAGAAAATATCTTGAAAAACAGGTTAAAAGTAACCTATATAATTATATGTATCCATTATGTAAACAGTAGGGGAGCTTACTCCTGGATTTATTATGCATAGGAGTAAGAGTTACTTCCCTTTGAGCGGAGATGAACAGTTGACTTACCGTCTACCATAAAAGAAGACTGCAAGTGCCAGTATTATAACCAGGAAACAAATACTTCCAATGATAAAAGCAATCATGAGGCCTGAAAGACAAAACAGAGAACACATCAAACAACTATTATAAAATACACGTAGAAAACTTTCCACAGCATACAGTGTAGGCTAAAACATGTTTAATATTATATATTAATATTATAAGGTTGTTTGTTATCTTAAATGCTGACAATTAGTTATCACTCTGCCTGACTTACATGTAGTATGATGGAAGGGGAACCCAGGAGGAAACCTCATAGCCCCCCTCCCCAGGGTTTTTTTATAGACACTTTTTCATCAGGAATACCCCAATGAAAAATAATGGCAAATTGAGTTTTTCTTTAATTTCGCCACTGGCGAATTTACAGAGGATGACCTGCAGATTTCCTCACTTCATCCAGTGTTTTTTTTTAATTGACAATGAAAAGTTAGTAAAATTGAGTATTAAGGCATTTTGTGCATCGAAGTAGCGCTAAAAATATTGAGTTTGATGAAAAGTTTTTGCATATAAAAACCCCTGACAAAATGAGCAATCACAGAACACAATAGATGAGATGAAAAACAAATCAGAGGTGATCAGCTTTGAGAGCACCTGGGCAACATGAAGTTCCTTCACAGTCACAACCACCCGGGAAATTAGAGAGAGGAAACACTTTAGGCATAGATACACTGACTATAAATTTCTATTACATACTGTTATCATCATCGTCAGGGTTTTCAGCTCCCTTATGGTAATCTGTGTCTGACCCTCCTTTGGCATATGCTGGAATAGAAACAATCAATTAACATATATGCCCACTGTCCCAAGGGGAGATAATCCACTGCAATCTCAACACTGACACTTACATATTTGTTTTAATCAGTTGTTTCATTTTAAAAAACCCTAAATCACCTAAAATTTCATCCATAAAAATGTGACATGTGAAGTTATTATAAGAACTTTTAAGAAATTGTGTTTATGGGCAGATGGCCCATTTTTGAAGTCATAAATCATCAGGGATTCTCGGAATACATAAATTGATTGTTTCAATGCTATACATTTATTACTTACACAATTATTAAAAAGGTAACAATTATATTTATAAACAAAATTATAGGTGATTTACAGATGCTAGTTAATTCACATTGTAGATATTTGCTTAACAGATTTATGTCTTGTTTGTTTGTTTGATTGGGGTTAAACACTGTCTTTAGAGTCTTTCACTCTTGACACAAGGCAGATAGCCATGTCTAAACAGCCTTGCCATTTCCATACCACAAACAATCTCTGACGGAATGCTTCATTTCAGCGGAGGTAACTCGCATCATCATATAGCTGAGTTATCCACATGTTTATTGTTTATGACTGAAGGCTATTCTTGTGTTGATATCATGACGTCATTGGAGCTACATCATTATTAAAATACTAGTGGTCGAAATTTGAATAATTTCCAACAAGTCATACGTAAAAAAGGAACAGCCTTTTGTTTGAAAGTGATTTTACCCAAGAAATTGGCCTGTTTGAAGTGTTTTTTAAAATACAAATCCGTGGATTACTGTGGACAGTGGTTGATTACCACATATGTGCACAAAACATCCAGCAGTTAATTGTACCGGTATGGAAATTGTCGAAGGATGTTCCAACATGGGGCGACTGCCAGCCCAGTGGAGAAAGAAACCACCCTCAACATCACTGGCAAACAACAAAGACAGGACAGGACAAATACAGGATAATCACAAGACGTAATACAAAACAGATCGGCTTCATGTTGCCCTTTAGCTCTGAGAGCGCCACGGCAACAGGAAGTTCCCTATAACATTTTTAACTCACATAAAGGTGTACCAGCATATAACCACTGTTAACTCACACGACACTGACAACATCACAAAGATACAGGACAAACATGGTGTAATAACATAAGATACATTGCCCCATTTGGTTTCTAACTCAAGCACAAAAAAAAACAGTTACTTTCATGCAAGCATAGCTTTTAAAATTAGAAAGTGAGTCTGATTATATCAGCCTTACAGAGCTACATGTAATTTCATAAAAATTATTCTTTATCTCTTCATTTGTGAAAATTATTCATTGTTGTGGTCGCTGGTCTGAAATGGACAGGGCCTTAACCTGAAATTTTGTGAACTAGAATAGGTTCAAACTAAGTTATCTCAAAATAACAAAATACTGTTAATCTGCTGCATGTTTACAGACATGGTTTTGTTTTGTTATTTCATTTGGACAAGACTAATTTTAATCCATCTAAAACTGTTTATCTGCAATAGGGAATTGAGACTTAATACTTAAGCCTGAATTGTGTGCAGCAATTGTTTTCCTTTGTCAGAGAAAGGAGCAAAATAATATATCAAAATTGCCAGAAGGTAGCCACAAAATAATACATTAAAATTCCTAGTATGTCGCTTGCTGCCCTGATAATTTATTCTGATAATAAAGTCATTAAGTTAATAACTGTGTATGTTTTGGAGACATAAGTGATGTGGCATCAAGGTCCACCATACAACTCAACAAACACATGGCTCTTGTGGAGAGTATGTTTGTTTGATTGGATTTAACATCATACTCAAGGGTATATTACTTATATGACAACCGATTGTCCAGTCCACATAGCTCCTTGCAAAAAAACGGTGGAAAACTGAGAGGAAACCTCGTAAAACCCACCCGACAGGCGAACTAAATGCTATGAACGGTAAATCAAAGTAGACACACCAACCGGTACGTGGAAAGAATAAAAAAAAAAACTCTGAATAATTTCTAGATAAGTCTTTCTTCCAAGGTATTATAAAATTACAGATGAGTTATCTCCTATTTTTTTAAAAATAAAAACCACAGTGAAAGGCAAATCTCTTATACTTTCACATTTTTATCTGTGTTTTATGTACTTAAATACTGTGAAGAAAACTGTACTTGGTTGAAATAACCTGAAATGACAATACTAAAAATGTGATGGAAAAATGTATTAAGTATATTATTGGAGAGAGTATTAAGTTGAAGAAATCACAGATATTACAGATTAAGCCACACCCAAAATTATAATAAACTTTATATTAAAGTTAGAGACATCCAGCACCTCTCAATCAACTGTTAAAAAAACGAACGAACAAAAAATAAATAAATAAATAAACTGAACACAAATATCATACAAATACCCAATTCAACAACATAAATGGACGCATTGGCAGACAGAATTCTATACACAAAACCTACACATTACTTATAAATCAATTCAAAAGTCAACTCTTATTTATTTTATTGTTTTAATTGTGAATATTAGCACACAACCCAGTACATTTTTTGTAGATTGACGGTTTTTCCATCGTTTTTATTACGGTGGAAAAACGTGAGGAAACCTCGTAAAAACCAACCCTGCGATTGCCAGAGCCATATCTTGTGACTCACTCATACAATGGTACCTGATGGTAGACAGGTAAAAAAAACTCAGTACTTAAGGTTATCTCACTCTAGTGTCTACGTGCCAGCCCAATGGGCGAAGAAATCACCCTCAAAACCACTGGCAACAAACAAAGCCCACACAGGACAAAAAAAGGAAAAGTCACAGGATGCAATATACAGACATATACAGATACCCCCCATAGCTTCCAGAGAATGAGAGCAGCAGGAAGCTTCCTCCCAACGTTTTGCAACTTATTGGAGCAGAGGTACTGTGGTCACATGATATGATATGTGATTGTTTGTTTGTTTGGGGGTTTAACGTCAAGGGTATTTCACTTACACGACGACGTACCAGCCCAATGTGTGAAAGAAATCACCCTCAACAACACTGGCAACAAACAAAGACAAGAAGGGACAAATACCGGACATTAACAGGACTCAATACGGACAGAGTTTAGAAGATTATGTTTGTTTTGGGTTTAACGTCGTACTCAAGGGTATATCATTTAATGACACTTATATGACGACGGATTGTCCACTTCAAACAGCACCTTGCCCGTTATATGAATCTGATTACAGAATTATAGCCTACAAGTATAGACTCTTATACATGTAATTATATATATTTCCAAGCATGAAAAACTAATTTACCTTGGCCAGATGATGGCTTCTCTAACGGTAGCTATATTGGGCTACCTATTAGTTTGCCTCATGGTGGTAAGATAAAACTTTTTTGTCTGAGACGGAGAAATGGTCATAGAATCAAGAGACATTAACATTGAGGTTCTTGCCCAGTTATGTTTGTGGAAAGCATTCAAAAAACTTATATGAAATAGAAAATGAATACAAGGTGATAGGGCTACAAATTCTTACATACATAATGACAGCCTTATACTTAGCCCAATAGGCTGGATTCACACAACTTTTAGACAATAATTATTTATTATAACCATACATATAACTATTGTTTCTGGATAACTACTTGTCATGGGTATCTTATTTAGATATATTGGGTATAAAGATGTAGCATTAAGCAATAATTGCATTAGTTTCATGGAAAACTCTGTGGCGGAATAGTCTAGAGTGTACGCTCTAGTGAGTGTATGCTTCTGGTTCAGCTATCCCCCTGACCTCTGGGGTCGTGGGTTTGGTATGCCAGGAACCAGCCAAAGTTTGTGGGTTTTCTGACTTAATTTACTACTCAGTTTTCCTCCCACAATAATGCTGGCCAATGATCTGTTATTGGGATTTAATCCTGCTGATCCAACATCGGATGAATAAATAAAAAAAATAAAACAAGATACCATAAATAATGGAAAATGAGTGGGCACATTTGGTTCAAATCCAAGATTATTGCCCAATAATCAGCTGGTACATAATGGCAAAATGTCTACTTCTTTGTGCACTGAGACCATCATATCAACAACAACAAAAGAGGAATTGTTTAATGAGTCTAATGAGAGTGCATTTCTTTGGAATATTTACAGAAGCCTAGTTAAACCATGTTAGTCCCAGTAAAGAGACATAAATTCACACAAGCCACATCAAACTATTCTTGCTTCAATGAATATGAACTCAGAAGAACTCTGTAAGTAAGGGGAAACAACTTCATTTGCCCCCAAAAATAAATGAACAGCCTTATAGATTAGTGCAGACACCAAGAAGAAGATACACATTTTGAACTCAATATTCTAGTGCTTTATTTTGCAGTACTCTCCTAAGGGTGGTAAAATAAAGTATTAAACTATGAGATCGAAATGAGTCGTTTGTTTTTAGGAGTTACACTACTGTTAATCTCACTGTGCTAAACTTATCAGTGGAAACCAATGATCTTAAAGGTCTTCCCAAATGGTTCATACCTAGAAAACGTATAAAAATAGTCCAATATTCATTGAACAATTTGTAACTTGTTTCATTAAAAAATTCGTTGTACATGTGGAGAAATTGGGATTCGAATATCTAACTTTCACTAAGAGATAGCTGTGATTTTTCTAGTGACGTCACCAGGGGAATTCGCTAAGTGACTGGTATCTAATAACATCCCAAATAACTTATATGAAAAGTCGCAAGTTTGTAAGTAAAAGTAAACAAATGCTAAGCATCAGAAAAATACTGGAGTTATTT
>JARFOD010016831.1:0-11150 GCA_031763545.1 Mopalia muscosa
CAAAAATACGATTCAGAATATATATACATGTGTTGCAAAATTCACAGCAGTTTGAGGTAAAACTCTGTAGGGGGGTATCCTTAAATCGCTTAAGGATTAGAGATAGACATTCAGCATGGAAAGACGTCTCCTCATAGTGGATTAAATTTAACAGCGCTTCGAGGAACTGGCATATCGTCCAATTACTACATAATATAGTTTATCTCCAGCTGCATAGAACGTTTCATCTAAAGTATCTGTACAGCACTTAAATGATTGACATTTTTTTTAAATTGACTGGCAATCTGGAAATAGAAGCTATTTTTATGTTTGACTTCAGTTGCCATTGGGAACATCTTTTTATCAAGTACACTACATCCCAACTTAAAATCTTCGATTTTCAAACGCTTTTATGTTTAGAAATAAATATTTGGTTTATGAGAATTAACGCTGTTTTTTTTTTTTTAAACACACAATGCGCACTAGCTGTTTTAACTTATTTTGGACTTGGCAGAGTGATTTAAGAAACGAATCTATATCTTTCTAATAAGCAATTACTAGAGTGCTGTGTCGCTAATAATCTATCAAACAATGTAGCTTATATTTCGAGATACTATAGTATAATTGAACATAGAACAATGGTGGGCAGTTATATAATCCATTAACTCACAACTGGTCTTGTCCCCCAAAATCTAGCAAAATATGAGAGGTCTTGCTAGGCCTATATTAGCATTGTAAACATAGCCAATACATACAGTATTGATTAACAGTAAATCAATATTGTATGTATTGGTTATGTTTACAAAGTTAGGCCTATATTGGGTAACTTAAAGCTGATTGGTCATGGCTTCTTTTACTTTTTTAATTTCGGTCCAGTCACAATTAATGTTGTCAGCATTTTGTCCGTTATGTTGTAGTTCTTCATTGGTTGTAGCCACTGGTGTTGTGGATGGTAAACATAAGGTTAGTTTCGTAATAGTACAGCATGGTACGGTTTGTTTGATTGGGGTTTAATATAGTACTGAGGGGTTTTTGTCACTTATATGACGACGTGCCAGCCCAATAGGGCGGGGGAGGGGAGGAAACCACCCTTCAAAAATGTTGATTAATTATACATGCCGGTTGCATGGTATATGGCCTTTGTTAATGAACCAAACAGAATGCTAATGTGATGTGAGTGTTGTGATACAACGACTTTGGTGTTGAAAAATTTAACCAAAACTTAAATATTTCAAACGAAAAGGAGTTCTTAGAGTCAAAGTGGAAATCACAACAATGACAACAGGAGTTATCTCTTTTGGTTGGATGACACCCAGTCGGTCGTGTCAGGGAAAACACTAGCTCTATTGGTCAACAAATTAGGTTGTCATTTGGTCGTTTTGTAATCAGATCTGTGCTGTTTGGGAGAATGGTTAGAACGGGGTCTCCCCTTGGTAATGCAAACTTGATTAGGAGGGCCGATTTATAGGTTTCCCAAATTATTTGCACTCTTCGCCTAAACTGGAATTTTGCTACCGTCAGGTTTTGACAAATTCTGTCATCAAATAATCAATGAAGATTGTATTTTTCACATGTATTTTCACAAAGACACATTTATGTATAAAAAACATCAACAAACAATGGGGAAAATTCTAGCACAATGAATAGGGCTAATTCCTCTGTCTTTAGCCCTACGTCCTGCCTATCTCAACCCATGGTAAAGGTTGGAAATTGATCCGCCGCTATAGCCGGCCTCTCAAAACATATATCCGACTTTTCTTTGATTTTTTCTGGATAGAAAAATCACAATAATCAAACTCTTCTTTTTTTTTTCTGGCGTTTAAATATAGTTTTATTTGAGTTTCTCATCCGAATTGACACGTATAAGTTATCTCCCTTTGCAATAATAAGATTGAAAAAACGTCAAAAAAGAAATATTGCAAGTAGGTAAAATACTAATAAATGATTTCAGTGTATCTAGAACAATTCAGAGGAAAATCAGAAATAGTTTCTTTGAGACCGGCCATAGCGGCCTATCGATTTTCAACTTTCACCATGGGTTTAGATAGGCTAAGATGAAGGAATTAGCCCTATCCATTCGGCTAGGAAAATGCCAATGTCAGGTTATCTCACCAAATTTTAGAGGACCGATTTTAAGGTGTCGCCGTAAAAGATTACAGCACAGGTTCTGTAATATACAAATATAATATTTAAAACCAGATGCCCTCGAGGCCTATGTATTTTTGGGTCCACGTTTGGACATAAACGGTAGAGTTAAAAGTCTATCAAGCAAAAGTATGAAACCAACCATTACCCAGTCGGAATGGCTTTGTGACTTCACCTGGCCAGCACTGATTGTTGGAATAGCGCCCTTTACAGCAAGCAATACAGAAAACTTGAGTACCAGGTATAATGAATTAAATGTGGAATCATGGGTACATCATGCTTAACCCAATGGGATATATTTCTACTGCTTGACATAGATTATATTTTACCAGAAGTCTATGCAACTGCCATACAGTAATGTCCACAGCAATGTAGACCAACAAGAAACGGTAACATGACATTTCCGACAATTGTCTTTTTAGATGAGGAATTCTCTGGGTAATTTCATCCCTGATCATCCACTGCGTATAGGCGTTCAGACAACTAGTTCAATATTTATGGATTTAGCTGCCGTTTATGGTCTATTTAACAGGTACATATTGCACTGGGTAAATGCATTTCGTTTAGTAAGCAACATTATGATCGAGGCACAGCAGATGTTTCCTTTTAAAATGCATCATTTTAAAAATGGCACTCTTCTGAATTTTCTTGGTATGTTGTAACAGGGGACTCGGTCCCCAATGAACGTTTGCTTATCTATAGGGCAGTTGCATACTTCTAGTTATTAGACTTTTGTCTAAAAATGAACAAAATCCCCCATTTTTCACACAATGATTCATATTGCACTATGAAAGTCCTCTGAAAGTAACAATGCCGTTGACACAAAATTGGTTATGGCTGGTTTTTATACTTCTTCTTAATAGACTTCTGGTAGAATAGATTCTATTTTAGAATGCCATGGGCTGCTGAGCATGTAAAGAAAAAAAGGCTTATGTATAAATCACTTCATATAGACTAGAGCAAGTGCCTTCAAAGGGGGATATGGATAGAAAATTTGCAAATTGAGTATTTCACAGTTAAAACATTTAAAGACATGAACAAGTGCAATTTCTCCAACTTTATTTTATCAATAATTAATGTTATTCCATCGACAAAAATAATAAACCATACAAAAGAATTATATGTATCATGTATGTCTTTCTTCGACCCTTTAGCCTGGCTTCCAATAGAAACACAATAGATACAAAATTTGAAGAGTCTTATATATACGCTTCTTAGGTATTATATACTTTTCTTTTGCTCAGCATTTCCCTTCAGTTTCTCATCAGTTTGTTTATTTGACTGGGGGTTTAATGTCATACTCAAGGGTATTTCACTCATATGATGGCGAATTGTCCACCTCACAATGCACCTAGCCTTATAACGATGGGAAACCAGGAGGAAACCTTGTAAAAAAACACCTGATTTCTGGAGCCACAACATGTAACTTGCTCATATACCTGATGGTCAACAGGCAGACTCAATCCTATGAACGGTACATCAAAGCAGGTTCAGTTTAGTAAGCACACAGTGTACCACTAAACCAAGGCCGCGGGCTGTTTCTCATCAGAGCGAAGAACTAGTTAATATATATTATATATAAAATATAATATTTTAATCTGTATCTTTCATATACCTGTTTGTAGGCTGATACTGATATTAACCCATATCTTGTTGACCACACAACTCAGTACTGTATATACCATGTAAATGGCCATTACCACCTCTCAAGGTGTCTGTAGATTACCCATTACACATCTTTAGATTATTATCTATAAAGAAACTTTTCTCTGAAATTTTTTCTAGAAAACTTATTAGATGATTCATGGATTTTAATTAATCATCTCTCTACCAGTTTTATTGCCTTTGAGAAATATACATTTTAAAAGATTACCTTTTAAGGTTGCCTAGAATGGCAAAATAGGGTGTCTAACCTTTACTGACATAGCACATGGTGGCTGGGGTCCAGGGGCCACCCGCATGTAGGCCCTGTAAGCTTCAGATTCCTAGATGCCTGGAGATTCTAAAAATACTTCTATGCAATTTATCTTTGAGAATTTCCTATATAATAGTATATAATATGTTGTCTGCTATTGCAAAATACAAATGTACTGTATACTGTGATGTCAGTCATATATTTAGAGGATTTAGCAGTACTTGTTACTTTTCTTTATCTATGTAAACTGAGGTCCACCTATGGTCTTGCTAGACCCCTAGTGCTAAAAATCAACAGAAATAATTTTATTCATTTTGTGTGAAAGAATCCAAGGTTATGGTAGTGAAACATTGATTTGAAATTCTTATTACAGAAAGTTTAATTTAGATCTTCACAGTAGTTTTCAGTGAGCATATTAACAAACTGATTATCAGTTACACAAAAATTGGTTTTGTGTGGTACCCCTAAAGTTTAATAAAATCTAAATTATGGACCCATTTTGGGGCATCTGGCGGCCATTTGCCAGGTAATTTGTCTGGCAGGGTCTACTGAGCATTTTGTGTTAAACATCAGTTTGTTTAAAATGGGTTTCAGGTGGTACCTCTTACGTTTGATCACAGGCATTTTTAGGCCTCTTTTTCAGAACAGATGCAGCAGTTGCACCCTGGACTGACATTGGTACCTCCTTCATTTGAGTAAAAACTTTGATCTGCCAGTCTATAAAATACAGAGAAACAATTCTAACAACACACCTGTTTTTGATATTAGGGGATAAACTGCCCCACACACAATGATGCATTTACCCCTCCAAATCCAAAAGAGTTTGTCATGGCAATTCTCTGTTTGAAAACATCTGGCCAATTTTGAGATTTATTTGGGACAAAATTTAAACCACCACAGTCTGGGTCGGGATCTGTTAAGTTGATGGTAGGGGGGATAACTCCAGAGTGACATGCTAACAAAGTAAATATCGTTTCCACGCTACCAGCTGCACCTAAAAGATGTCCAATAGCTCCCTTGGTGGAAGATACTGCAATATTGTTGACATGATTGCCGAACAGTTTTTGAATAGCTTGACTCTCGGCAACATCTCCTAGGGGTGTTGAAGTGGCGTGTGCATTAACATATCCAACTTGAGATGGATCGACACCCCGAAGAGCTGCTTTCATACACCTATAAGCACCGTTACCATCTTTCCTAGGGGATGTTAAATGATAGGCGTCACCTGAGAGACCATATCCTAAGATTTCTCCATAGATATTTGCTCCTCTATTTAAGGCATGGTTCAACTCTTCCAAAATAACAATTCCGGCACCTTCACCCATAACAAAACCGTCTCGTTTATTGTCAAATGGTCTAGAAGCTTTGGAAGGATCGTCATTGGATTTGGTACTCAATGCATTGGCTCGTGAGAATCCAGCCATTGCCACATCTTTGATGACAGATTCCGTACTCCCTGCTACCATCGTATCAGCATCATCTCTCTGGATCATTCGATAAGCATCGCCGATGGCATGAACACCTGTGGCACAAGCTGTAGACACGGCGTGATTTGGACCCTGGAATTAACAAAAAGTCATTTCAAACCATTCAATACATGATGCTTACCATTTTATACACATGTAATTTTGAGGTTTCAACCTGACCATAGGTCAAAGTATTGTAGTTAAGACCTCCGTCGTCAGAAAAAGTCTCTTAAAACCGTTTTTCTGACATTTTTCTGGCATTCAATCATGGGGATTGTGAAGCAGACATGTTTTAAACTATGTTCGCGACAACCAATTCCCTAATTGCTCTGTAACTTCTTGAAGTGTAATAAAATTCAGAAAACAAAATTTTATTGCCCGAAATTTGTTAGATTAACAATCTCAGTGGGATTTAACATGTGTTAACTCCCTTGGGTATTGGAAATATCACAACACCACAAGTTTGTTTATGGATAATGAATTTATTTATTTATTTGAAGTATAGTCAGTTTTTATCTTTGAGATGTTAACTACATGTATTTTTTAACTTGGTTCGCTCATGCAGTGCGAGTGTGTATAGGGAGGGAGTTGGAACGGCGATGAACAAAGCCATCATAATTGTCAGAATAAAACCACTGAGTTGTGTTCCTTATTATATATATTTGTGTACCGTGTACAGCACATTACCCCCATACCGTAACAATAGAAGGCTATGGCAGTTCTGCCTACCTTCATGAAATCTGTGTGTATAAAAATAGTTTTTTTAGTAGTATGTTCTTAATATTTTGTGTTACAGCATATCACAGAATATTGATTTCTCTGAGTATTTTCATGGCCTATTGGTGTATTTAACATAGGATATGTGTATAAAATACTCCAGAATACACTGGGTAGGCAGGTCTGGGACAAGGCTTGATGTTTCTATGCCTAAACCCATATAACCAGCAGACAACTGATACTTAACCTCGGCCACAAGGAACCGCTGGTTAATAAGGCAGCTGATGTCAGTACTGTTGCTTGTCAAATGCAGCTGTCGGTGAAAGTTAATCTTTCTACAGTTTGTTTGATTGATTGGGCTCAAGCCAGCTCAATGAATGAAGAAAACCACTTTGTTTGTAGCTACTGGCAACAAACAAAGACAAGACAGGACAATAACATGACACAATATATTTGTTTGTTTGATTGATTGGGGTTTAATGTCGTACTCAAGGGTATTTCACTAATATGATGGCGGATTGTCCACTTCACACTGCTCCTTGCCTAATTACGGCCAAAAACCGGAAGGAAACCTTGAAAATCCAGCCCTCTGCTAACCGTGTTACTGATACTTTGTTAGTACTGATGACAAGGTGTCACAACATTCAAGCACCTGTATTGTGATATATAATCTCTCAGGCCTGAGCTGTATTCTTTTCCGTCATAGCCTTAAAATTGTTCCCTTAAAATGTTGTGACATATTACCTAATATTTGCATTTTCCCATGGTTGGCTGACTTTTTAAATACATAAATGTGCCTTTGTGAAAAAAAAGCAAAACTGCTTTGAAATACAATTTTCATCGATTATTGGATGACAAAATTTGCCAAAATCAGTAGTAAAATGAAAACTTACATTAAGCCTGCCAACAATTTGGGCAAGTTATAAATAGGTCCTCCTCGTTTGAGTTGGCATAGTCATGGGGAAACTAAATTCTCACCATATTTCCCAACAGTACAGCCTGATCTCTCTATTCTGTGTTGTGCTTATGTTAGAAAAGGGACCATATCAGCCAATAAAGAGCTGTGTTATTTGCGAACCTAGCTCTAGGCTTCTCAAAGATGTTTACCTTTACAGATACAGGTAAAACTCTACGTTGGGTTATACATGTGTATTTTATGGCTTACTTTATGGGATTTATTTGCTTGAGGTTTAACATTGTACCCAAGGGATTTCACTTAATTTAGTTTTTTCACTGAATATAAATCCTAAAAACGGAATTCAATTAGATTCAAGCACCTGTGTTTTGTTTATGGAAAACACAATTTGACACAAAGGCATACCTAATGGTGTGGATTGCTTTGCAAAATTGACCAATCACAGAGCTGCTTCCTAAACAACGTTTGAAAATGGCAAAGATTTTTTCGGGTAAGCCATCATTTACAACCCCCCCCCCCCCCGGCAGCTTTTTGGACCGGATTTCTGTCAAGTTGACATGCTTCCTATATTCCAAAATTTACCTGAAATGTTTTTACCTGCAATCCATATTGTAAACTGACCCAGCCAGCAGCCATGTTATTCAGAAGTTTGGGAATTATGTATGGACTGACTGAGTGATAACCCTTTTCCTTCAGACTTATATAACATTCAGCAAATAATTCAGGTTCCATCAAGCCCAGTCCTATAGCCACACCTGGTAAACAAACAGAAAATTGACTAAATCAAAGCAAAAAAAAACAAACAATACTTACAGTAATAGTACATTGCAATTTTGATCATGATTTGTAGACATCATATAAGATTTTAAAAGCGATTTCTGTATGTTTCTGTATTTATGTTTCAATTGCAGAAAACCGTCTGTATGTATGATTTGTTTTAATGATAGAAAAAAGTATTACGTGCTGCAATTTATTAGAATTGAAAGTGCACTGATCTTGGCCATTTGGCGATTTTATCTACGGAGACCGATTGTCCCTTTCACATGGTTCCTTGCCTAATAAAAGTGGAAAAACAAGTGGAAAAACCTTGTAAGAACCAACCCCCTTATTGCCCGAGAAACATCATGTGACTCGCTCATATACCTGATGGTCGACAGGCGGACTCGATCCGGTGAACGGCAAATCGAAGCAGGTTCCATTTAGGAAGTGCACTCGCTACCACTTTAGAAGCCACAGCTGTGGCAGGCCTACCTGATAAATTAATCAGGCCTGTGCTGTAATCTTTTCTGTCATAACCTTTAAATCCATTTTCTAAAATTAGGTGAGATAACTTGACATTTGTTTTATTCCCTGGTTTGCTGATGTTTTAAAATACATAAATGTGCCTTTGTGAAAAAAAAAAAAGCAAACTAATTTAAAATACAATCTTCATTGATTATCAGATGAGAGAATTTCAATTTAGAAGAAGACTGCAAACAATTTGGGAAACCTATAAATCAGTCCTAAAGTAAGTTTGCATACCCACGGGGAGACCCTTTTCTGTTGGTTCTCCCCAACAGCACAGGCCCGACAATCAAAAATTAAAGTCACTGTACCTGTTCTTTCTCTGTCTTCTTCTTTATCCGGTTTCCAGTTAGACTGAGTTAAAGCCTCAGCAGCAGCTACCAAAGAGAACACCACAGCAGTTGACATATTTCGACTTTTAGAATTGGGGATAACTCTTTCCGAATTCAATTCAAATGGCTTATCTCCCCTTGGTACATAGCCAATAACTTTACTGGGTATCCTTGGATCTGTCAAAATATGAAGACATCAATTAATTATGACAAAATACATAAGTTGCTCCAAGTTGGTTTTGATACTGAGCCTATGTTTTTACTGCACAGTGGCACTAAATCCATCCATTTTAAAACTGACACTGAGTTTGTAGTTATATCATTGTTACAAGACATATAAAGGCAGGGGTTGATATCACACAATGAATAGGGCTAATTCCTCCGTCTTAGCCCTACATCCCAGGCTGTAAAATTGGTGAAAGTTGAATTGGTCCGCTGCTATGATTGCCATCACCGGCCTCTAAAAAAAGTTATCCGATTTTTCTCTGATTTTTTTTAGATACACTGGAAACAATGACAATAGTTTAGGCCTTAGTTTTTGTTAAATTTGCTTAGATGAATCAAGGAAAATGGAGATGAAACCTATCAAAAATACCTTTAAATTTTATGCTAAAGGTGTGCCATAGAAACTGTTAAAAAAGAAACTGTTTATTGACATACTCTAGAGTATTTCAATCATTTGACAACTTATTGACCAATTTCCATGGGGTTAAAAGAAGTACATTTACTCAAGAGTTTCTCTCATTTGGCTACTTATTGACCAATTTCCACTATCCACTTAAATATCTTGGAAAACTGGAAGTAAATTAGGAATAACTGATCAAATCCAAAATTTCGTTTCAAAACTACTGATCAAAATATTTTCCCTTAATATTTCAAACCCCGATGAAGTACACGTAGAGGTATGGAGCCATGTCAACAAGAAAATAGTTCACATATTTTTTAGATAAAAAGTTTTATCGTCAGATTTTTTGTTTTAGTCAACTCAAGTTTTTTTTAATATCAGTTTCTAAAGATAATCCAAACAAAAATTTTTAAGGTAAACACTCAACATGTGGTTGTTGGGCTGCACTTTTCTGTTAAATTCTGCCCATCAACTCGAAAAGTACAGCTCTGTCACCTGAAGGTTTGTTTGTTTGTTTGATTGATGTTTAACATCATACTCAAGGGTATTTCACTTATATGAAGACGAATTGTCCACTTCACTCTGTACACAGCCTTATTACGGTGGAAAACTGGGACGAAACCTCTTAAAAACCACCCCCGCAATTGCCGGAGCCACAACATGTGACTCGCACATATACCTGATGGTTGAAAGACGGACTCGAACCCGTGAATGGTAAATCGAAGCATGTTCAGTTCAGGAAGCACACTCGCTACCACTGAGCCACGGCTGTGGGCTGTCACCTGAAGAAGCTAGTCATTTGTAGCTCCATATCAGCTGGTTTATCTAGCTGATCTCCATAATCTGATTTTAACTAGATAATAAGATAGAGGCATCATCAATGCAGTCTTACGCTTTACAGCTATACAATTCGTTGTTGGTAAGTCTACTTAATGGGGAATTCCCAGTTATGTGATGCATATGTCAAGATATGTCAAGATGGCTGAATGTCAAAAATATTGAATCTTGTCAGATTTTATAAGATTAAGTTGGATATATACCATCGATAGAAGGTGTAAGATTTGCCTAACAGTCTCTTTTGTGACCATCCGTTTGTGGACAATTTTTTTTTCATTTATAAACACCTGCTTCATCATGTTTTTACGCCAAAAACAGACCCATGCTAGAGCTATTTCTCGGCTAGCCTTTATAGCCCTTTCCCGCTGTAGTTTGAGATTTTGTGTGCATCTGATTCCCATGGTCCTTTGTCCGTGACACAGATTCTGACCTTGGGACTTGACCTCATGCCAGATGGTTGAGGTCAAACAAAGGCACATGGGAATTAGGTAATAAAATGGTGAGAGAACTTCGATAGCTGATTGCCAGAGAGAAATTGAGTCTAACGAGTAAAGAAGCCAGATCGCTAGGCCTACCTTGTTTGTTTGTTCGATTGGTGTTTAACATTGTACATCTGATTGTCCACCTCACACTGTACACACCTCGTAAAAACCTTCCCATGACTAATGGTGAATCGAAGCAGGTTCCGGTTAGGCCAATGGAATTACGGTTCATGTTTTGAGTCCATCGCCCGCGTTGCTCTACGTTGCTCTGTGATGACCGCAAGAAAAGTTCATTATTTGCAAAAAAAATCATTATTTCTGGAAAATCACACCACAGTTTTATTTTCACTAAGGACAAGTCATAAAAACACCTAAAATGTCATAAAATGCAACTCAACCCCCTCTCCATTTCAAGGTTGAATTATCTCCGCTGACAAATGACCGGGATGTAT
>JARFOD010016853.1:0-11149 GCA_031763545.1 Mopalia muscosa
GGAGCATTTGGTATTCATGTGAAGTAATTGAGTGGAAGTTTCTGGTCAGTGTAATAGTATAGCCTAAATATGTCACATTTGCTGTATTTATCACTATTTGATGGAGGGGTGATTGGGCTGTTGTTTACATTCCGAGTCGGCTTGACAACACCGTTGACACGCCAGACTCTGTAGCTCAAGATTTCGCTGGTCATCACCTGCCGATTTGAAATGGAAACTCCAAAAGGGCCGATTAAAGTATGTTACAAGGGTTTTCGCTCACCGAAAGTTTGAGAGTGAGGTGTGGGGCCAAACGTTAACATTACGGCTTAGGGCAAATTAATGGTGGTCTTGTGCCGGCTATGTCATATTTAGCAGGTGAACACGAACCATCCTGTTTGCAGCTTCTTTTGAAAACTGTTGAGCTTTAGCCTGAACATCCGAGATTTTGCCTGCAGCTAGAACTATTTCCATTTCTGCAAGATCTGGAAAACTCATGCTGGGACTTTCCTACACCTCTTCCACCTGGGGATGTTTTGATATTATAGATGTCGTGTTTGATTTTGTTTCAAAACATATCTAAAAATATCTCCTGTTAAAGCAAAAAGAAAATATATTTGACAATGTTATCATACCAGTGTACTGTTTGTATAAGTACAGTTGTATAGAGGTATGTAGACAAAGATGATTTTTATTTATTGTACAAAATATGCAGTGAGGTGTTGCTTTACTTCAATTCTAACTCCTATTTTACTACATGCGTGCCTTTCTTATTTATTGGTTCTTTATGTTTTACACATAAGAAACAACAATTATGTCTGTTTTTATGTCCTTACGTCATACCATCGATACGTTAGATTTGTTAGAAAATACACTTGCTTTTTCCTGCAGTATAAACAATATCAACCGTGCATACGAACCACAATTTTTACCGTATCAGACCAATTCCTAAATATCCCCCTCGGGGAATAATTATATTCTGTATTATAAAAGAATACAACATAGTTTCCGGGAGTAAATACACCGGCCCATGAACAATATTTGCTAAGTAGTATGTACCAATAATTGATTATATTATAATGGCATTCACAAAAAGTAAATACATAACCATAGGCATATTTACTTCTGATTGCAGAATGTACTCCCTTGTTGTGTAAAGACGCATACTCTGGTAGCTTTGTAACATTTTCGTCTCCATTGTTGACGACATCAGATGTGATCTTACATTTCCAAGCTCTATGCAACAGTTCGATCTGAAAAAGGAAGAATGAGTTAATAGATACATTTATATGTGTATTATAGGTAGATACTTTAGTAAAACCGTACCTGTTTATAACATGATCTTTGCACACTATTTGATGTCAATACTTCGGAAGATCAATCGTCTGGTAAAATAAATTATTGATATAAAGATTATTGAGGAAACAATGTATCGCCCCATTTGGTATTTACAGTAACGGTTATGCGCTTAAATGTTAGAATGTTACCTTTCCCCGGTTTGGGGATGGCAAGATGACCTTCGTATCCTGTTTATTTCTAGATCGTTGCTCACCTGGCGGACACCACCTTTGAAGTCCCCGCCTTGGTCTGTTTGAATAATCTTTGGCGGACCATACTCCAAGTAAATCGTCTTTAACTGTTCGGCAACTGCACTACACGGACGACACATACTTAAACCTCAAATCTCTTTTTGTTGTTGGATACTTTGAGAAATCTGCCAAGACCAATTGAAGCCTTTCTTGGGTACAAGATGCCGTTATTGTTATGAGTGGTGATTTGTTTTAAAATCGAGTATGTAAGCTACTATGTTTAGTTGTCTTGTTAAGATGAGCCTGGATTATTTTCTCCTCGATTCGTGTGTAGTGTTCCGCGATTAGGACCACTATTTTTTAGCTCCAATCCCCTTATGTTTATCATAAAAGAAATCAATAATTATAGGCACTTCAGAAACTTTTACCACAGCCCGTCCATTGGTGTTTAAAATTATACGGCCAGTCTCCTGCCCACTCAATACGTCCCGTCTTCGTTCTGTACACAATTGTTTTTCCTCTCCATAAAGCCTGTTGTAAGCAGACCTATTTTTGGTTTCTCTGTGTTTCACTAGTTTAGTTCTCTTCCCTATTAAATATTCAACTATCTGTCATATACTCCGTCTGGTAGAGGACATTTGTGCTTCTCTTTCATCTAAAACATATACCAATTAAGACATAACTGGTTTATGTATAATGATTTTGGACACACAAATTTGGTGCATTAAGGCCACCGTAACTTTTAAAAAATCATGACTGTCAGAATGCCACACAATGTTTATTGCGGACAGAAAACGATTGTCAATTTTCCCATGAAAGATATGTTCTTCTCAACCACAACCACTTATCAGTTAGTAGGAAACGACACTTAATAGCAATCACACAAATATGTCAACAATTAGGCTGTGAGTAAGGTCATCTTACTTTTGATGGTTTCTATCTAATCTAAGAGTAAAATTAGTCATTGAAAACGACTTCCTTAAAGAAACGCTATTTTATTACATTAACTATGTAACGACATCAATAGGTCCTTAGCATAGACATATACAAGAAGTCCAAAGTGAACTGTACCGATAGTGGTATAAATACATTAAGAACAATTCGAGGTGAAAGCATTCATTTATTGGCCTCTTGTTGCTGAAACAGTGGCCCTTTCTGCCGAGCTAGACTTACAAGTTGAAACCGTTGACATCAAACTTTATATTTGATTAATTGTCTGCATACAAATGCCATTGCTCTTTTTGTACTTAAACTATGAATTTAATTACATAAAGTACAAGATGCATATCCAAATGTAATATTAAATCATTTTGCTATCCGAATAATTACATAGGAAATGACTTAATAATCGTGGGAAGCGACAATAAGATCAACAATCACCACGCAACACAAAACAAAGGACTATAACAAAAAGGTAAAAAAAAAAATGCACAATTTCTGGACATAAAAATGTGTCCATCATTAAGCGCAAAGTGTCCATGATTAAGCGCAATTTCTTGTTAGCCGTATAAAATTCCATGATTAAGCGACGTTCCACGATTATGCGCAAAAAAAACTATATGTTGGGAATAGCGATGTTAATAGCTCTGTCTTTGATATTCAGGTAAAACGGGATTGTTCAAAAATCCAAGTTGTATATTTAGGGTGTGAAGCTGAGCGGCAGCTAATTGACACACTCAACTGGCTGGACTTATCTCAATTAATCATACGTACTCTTAAGCTCTGGGAACTTCGCTGGTTGACAATTTTCGGTAGAGTTACTGTTGTAAATATACATCGATAGTGTCAAAGCTATGGTACAAACTGACCGTTGTGAATATACCGAATAAATTTGTCAATGATATTCATAAAACCTGTGTACAGTTTATTTGGAAAGGTGGAGCTCATCTCGTGGCTTACGGGGTTATTGTTAAAACATTGAGCGAGGGGGGCTGAATGTACAAGATATTGCGACAAAAGCACAAGCATTAAGACTGAAATTGTTGGTTAAACTTTTAAATCCAGATGTAGACAGCACATGGAAACATTGTTGCCGGCTTTTTTTGAAGAGATGTGGCGAACTGAATCTTACCTTTGAACTATTTTATTTGTCTTACAACAATGTTTTATTTAATAATCTCCCTTTGTTTTATAAAGAATTGATTAGAAGTTGGGATGCTTTGAACAAAACTGTAAGCTTGATTATTGAAACTAAAGAACAATTCTTGAACCAGCCACAGTTTGGTAACACACAAATTATTGAAAAGTATGAAATTATTGGGGAACTTTAATCACGTCAATATTTCGCATTTGTAAATCAGCTCCGGAAGACTTGGCTCATTTGTTTCTTGGCTGCATCTCTGTTCTCAATTTTTCAACCTATATTGTTGAGAAGTAAGCAGTTTTGTTTCAGTTTACACCTGTGAGTTACCTGAACGATATAGAGTATAAAACTCTGATTTGGTTATCCTGGAAAACACCCACGGGTCAATAGGAATTTTGTTAATTGTTTCCTTAATGTCGCAATTTATTGATGTATCACGGAAAATCTGTAAATGTCATGTATATATTCAAGTTTTTTTGTCAAACTTCTATTAAACAAAATTTGTTCTACTGTGTTTAGAAGGGGTTAAATAGCCAGTTTGAGGACGACTTCCTTAATTTAAACCCGCTTGTGCGAACAAATACGCACAATTGCTTAGAAATCAGATTGTAACTTATTGAAATGTGTGTGTATTTAAATGTAGTGAATAATGATAAACGTCCCCTTTCTTTCGGTGATATGTACTTTTAATGGGACCGATTGTTAAATTTGTGTTGCTCTGCTGAATAAAGGCTATCTTTTAAAAAAAATGCACTTTTTAAACTGAACCTGCTTTGATTTACTGTTCATGGATCGAGTCCGCCTGTCGACCATCAGTAATATGATTCTTTACAATGAGAGAACCAATCAGTTTTTCTAAGTCAAGTTGTTGACCTGGAGTCCTATTTTGATAATGAAAGTGAAACGGGCCATGGTAACACTGACCATGTAATGATGGTAGATGGAATTGCGTGGGTTAATGCTAAAACTAGTGAGTTAGATAACGGGAAGAACAACTCTGTTTACACTGAAGTTCCAAACATTGGTCAAAAATGTGTGTCCACACGTTGGGTGTGTACTATCAAAGAGACGCAAATGGCCCCGTAAGAAATGTACATTTAGTTGTTAGGGGGTTTGGCGAGCTAAATAACGATTCTGTTCCAATTAAGAATTGTCCTGGCTATTTGTGCTCAATATGGCTGGCATTTACATTCAATGGATGTTAAAACTGCTTTCTTACAGGGAAATCCAATCGAGTTGTATACATCCCGCCACCTAAAGAGGCCTATGTACGATATGACGTATGATATATTTACGCCACTTTCACAAAACTCGTCGTAAAAAAATATCGTCGAACCAACTTTTGAGAGTTGCAAAATGCTAACGACAGTCGCCAATGGTTATAGAGTAACAAGTGCTTTGTATTCTGCGCTGTCAGCCGTGTGTATTTATGTATAATTTTGACTGTTGCCTAAGGTTTATTTGAACTATTTGTAAAGTGTCTAACGCCTCACGAATAGAATAGTTTGTTGGAACAGTTGAATGCCCTAATAACAATTGCAGCTGAGAATGCCAAAACTGCGAAGCGCCAATCTGCAACAACAACATGTGACAGTGGAAGATAATTTCTCAGATAAGTACAGTTTTCCTCTTCTTTTTTTTTAAACTATGTTATGATGTGGCGTATTTTGTGACGTAGCATGCTGTCCTGACATAGTGTTGACTACGTCTGAGCGTTTTGACAGCTCTGTGATTTTGACAGTTCTTCTGTAGACGACACAAATAAGTGCCCGCTTTATATAACAATGGAACCTGCACGAAAAAATAAACCTAACTGGTCTGGCAGAGAGGTTGAAGAGGTTAACTCGGTCGAAGAATATTTTGGGACAATCAAAGGGAGATTCAAGTCCACTCTATGTAAAATAGACAAAACCAAAGCTTGGAGTATTGTGACAAATAGGTGATTTTTGTTTTTTGGGAACCATGTTTTTGGTTTATTAACAATAAATATAGGCTATTCTTATGTATATATACTCTTGTAAAAATGTTACAAAAATCGAAAAGAAAACAAAAAATTCTGTGTCTATAGAAGGCATTTTATTTAATCAGTTATCATTTACTAAATAATTTCATTGCTAGTAGAAAAATTAGGTAGCATAAAAATATTAAATGATGGATAAAATTAAAAACAATTGCACACATATTTATAGGTTATCATGGAATGATTGTAATTAACGGAATGAGTTAAATTATTTTATTTTCACTGCAATTAAACTTAACAATTTACTATCAGGTACTAAATATAGAAACTTTGAAATGTTATATCTTCAAAATTGTTAACACCTGACATTCAGAGGTAGTTTTAATTGCACATTTTGCTGATTACTTTTGTTATGGATGTTCATTTGCTCAGGATAGAAATTAAAATAAGTTTCTTTATACCACCATTTTAAAAAAAATATTCACACTTGCACAGGAATATCAATGAATAAAAAATATTAGAGCAAACAGATGGATTTAGAAAATCACAATATTTTTTAATACAAATATGACCCACAAAATTGTATAATGGTTGTTTTTTCTTTGTGGAAAATATGATTACTGAATGTGTTTTTGTTTTTTAATTTGTGTTACTTCTGATCTGTTATATAATCTCAATAATGTCAAGTAAAAATAGTGTTCAAGCATGTATACATATGTCACAGTGTAAAATAAACAATTTTAGGCTATCCTTATGGCTCAAGAATTAGGCTAAAAAGTTGGATTTTTTTTTTGTTCCCTTCAGAGGTGACAGTGACTGTGTGTCCACCATAGTTAGGACAGCAGCGGAAGTGAAGAAAAAGTGGACGGACATGAATAGCGTGATAAAGAAGAAGGAGTCATTGAGAAGGTCTCAAGTGAAGAAGACTGGTGGAGGAGAAGTTAGTGTTCTACCACCAGCAGCTGTTGAGGAGAAGGTAATGTCATGTTAACATTAATTTCTCTTAAATACAGGTCATTGTGTAAAGTAAAGTTGACAAAAAAAGAAATGGGAATATAAGTGTAATGTTCATATATCCTGAATATATCTGTTTTGTACTTCAATTACTGACTGCCTCATTTCCCTTTTTGCTTTTATCCTATTCCAATAAACACAATTAGTGTAATTGGATTTCACAAATAGATAATGTTACACATGGTCGAATACAAAAGAGATATTAGCCAAAACCGATTGTGTTTTACTTCATACTTATGATTGTTTCTCTCATAATTTTACAGTTTATGACCTTTATGATGGAAGGACAAGACTTTTGATATCACTGGTTTTTGTGGGGATTTTGCCTTATTTATGTCATTGTTGTAGGTTGTTAGCTTGATGGCTGATGAATCCATAGAAGGTGTGAAAGGAGGTGTGGATACTTTTGGTATGTAAATATAGTTTTACCACATTGCAAAAGTAATGTTAAACGTACAGTTTCCTCAAAAGTGACAACCTGCAATGTTTAAGAATCTATGCTATATAATATATTAAATTTTGTGGTCAAATTACGTATTCCATAAACCGTTAGTTCCACTGAAGACTTAGAGTTTAACTTAATACACAAGTAGTGTATTTCCGCAAAAGCAATAAGTTCATTTTGATTTCAATATTTCAGTATTTATTATGCCATGATCAGGAGATAAATCAGGTTTCTGGTCTATCTGTCATTTATTTCCTGATGATGGCATAATGAATGCTGAAATGTTGAGTCAAAATGAAGTTATCTTTTTGGGAATAACACTACTTGTGTAATATTACTTATTGTTGTGTACATAATTGACTATATGATATAAGGTTTGTTTAAAGGTCAAATTATCCATGCTACAATCCCAAAACCAGGCTTTGGGTCTATCTTTCAGCAGTGTTGTTTCATCATGTGGTTTATTTTTTCTCTTCAGATCTCCAAGGTTTTTATCCAGTAGTGCCAATAGATCTTATTGTTCCTCCCATTGAGACAGCTTTGGTAAACTTAATGGATACTCAGGACAACAGTAAGTGAAATAGTCTAAATTGATCACATTTCAGAATTAATTTTACTTTCAATGTCATTAACATAATTTATTAGTAGAAAATAACTTTTAAGCCGCAATTAATGGAAGTAACCGAGGCTAATGAATACAGTGTACAGTTTGTGGAGATATGTGCTGACATTGCGTTATAATGCAATTATAGATGGTATTCTCCCTGTTGAAGAATGAACAGAGATTTAAACACCCATTTAAAGTTATTTTTAACCACCCTATTTTCAGGTGCAGAACCAATTGTACCGACCACAGAGCAGATGTTCCCGATACATGGTGCTCACTCAAATTTGGTAGTCTCCACATCTAGCTTAAATGTATCAAGTGTTGCTGAGCCGCCAAAGTATCAAAAAAGTATGTATTACTTGAATTAAAAGTCGCTTACGATTAAAATTAAATAGAGGCTAACCCGGAATGCTTACAGCAATTTGTTAAGGGATTTTTGTATGAATTTGGCTTCATCCACACAGTTTACAAACACTTTTAGCATTTGGATTGCAGTTATAGTTTTAATTGCAGAGTTGAACATACATGTGTTGTACAGTATTTATATTATTTTTGGATAACAATTTCTTAGTTTGAACAGGTTCTAGTTCAGAAAATTTTGCAGGTTGAAACCTTGATTATAATATGTTGTTTTTGTTTTGTTACAGACTTTGATCATATGTTGTCCTAAGCTCTCAACCCAGTTGTGGACTTCGAAGAAAGAAGGCTATTGTTGGACAGAGAACAATTACAGATTAAAAAAGAAAGATTGCAATTTGAGATACAAAAGTGGTCAGAATTGTTAAAAATGAAAAGAGAGAAGCTGTCTATTGAAAGAAGAAAGTTAGAAATAGAGGAAATCATTTTAAATTAAATAAAAATTTCACCCCCAAAAAATTAGTGATTTATTTTCTGATAACTCTCAAATTGCAGTCTTTAATTCTCTGTCTCTAATTGTTATCTGTCCTCAGTCCACTTGCAAGATATACAAGATTCCATTAATGAAGGGGCTCGCGGCCATGGCTTAGTGGTAGAGTGCGAGCTTCCTAAACTGAGCCTGCTTCAATTTACTGTTCACGGGTTCGAGTCCGCCTGTCGACCCTCAGGTATATGAGTGAGTCATATGTTGTGGCTCCGGCAATTGTAGGGGTGGTTTTTACGAGGTTTCCTCTCGGTTTTCCACGTATTAAGGCTATGTGCAGTGTGAAGTGGAAAATCTGTCGTCATATAAGTGAAAATGCCCTTGAGTACGCATTAAACCCCAATCAAACAAACAAACCATTAATGAAGTGGTTGTAGTGTATTATTGTACTGTATTATACCTCATTTAAATTTTGCACTATTCTTTGCTTGTGTTGGTTGAGGTTACTATTAGCCTGCAACATTTTTTAGTTACTTCCCTTGGTAGTCCTCTCCACTGTAGACACACTCTGCCATTGTCTGTTCATTGATACAATTCAACAAATGAAAATATACAACCTAAATAAATGGATATAAAATTTTAAACTCTGGTATTAATTTTCATTTAAATTAAAAATTACTACCTTTGTTTTGTAAATTTGATCCCTCCTGATCACTCATTACAGTTCCTTATTCAGCTGTTTCCATTTCACACATTGCAATCCTATGTAGGTAGTCCTGTTATAATGTGAGTGAAACAACCGTGAGAACAAAGTTAAACCCAATAAATCAAGCAAACCAAGCTTATACACAAAAGCAAGTTGTGTTCTACATGAACTGTGTTTTTAAAAATAACTAAAATTCTGTTTGTGATCACTTTCTTAATGATACAAAAATGGTTTTAAATAAACCAAATTTTTAAGAAATGAATATAATTTTATGTACATGTTTATACATAGCAATACGTTTTATTTCATGTATCACTCACTGAGTGATTCAAAACACAAGCATTTAATATGTTCATACATTTTGTACACAAGTAATTGTTTCAAACCAGAGATAAAATCATTTGCTTAAATGTCATATTTACAGGTAATTCAGATAGATCTTAAATATTTGTCAGAATTGACAGTTATTGTGCAAAATTATAATTTTATACCTCTGGCAGAAATATTATACATATAGGTTAGTTAGTTAATTGATTTCTGTCGGCTCCATTCGATTGAATGATGTGTGCCATTGCTAGGTATGTTGCAATTACCACGCCCAGCACTCAAAAAATACTCAAAACTCAATACTCGAATATGTTGTCTCAAACAACTTTGACTGTACTCATTAATAAAAAGGGTTCAAAAGGAACAAAAGTAACCCTATTACACAAACAAAAAAAACTAATAACATAGGAGACAAAAGGAGAAACAAATTAACAAAAAAATAGACATTACAGTTGATGCAATATTAAGTTAAGACATATTTTTACAGCAACACCAATTGAATGGTTGGCATCTTAATAAAAAAATTGCCACAGTCTGAAACACCTTGTTTCGGGATTAAGAATAGTCTCCAACACCACATTTAATATATTAACTTTCCTTAGCTCACTGTATAATAAACATCTGGCATTGTTAAACCCTCTGACAGTGAAAAATAAAATGAGAGACACTGTCATCAACATGACATACATCGCACAAACCTGTTGGATGTAATTTGAATCTGTAAAGGTTTTGGAGTATAATTTCATGAGTTATTTCCCTTTCAAAGAACATTAAATTTTATGATGAATGATTAATTAGGGGTGCAGTAGCTTTAGCTCTGCACACCTTTTGAAATCGTTCTGTTTCTTCTTCATTATTATTATTATTATTATTATTATTATTATTATTATTATTATTTTTATTATTATTCAGATGAATTTGTCGATTTTTAATAAAAAAAACTGCTTAAGGTAGAGAGTTGAAATTTCGTGTTAAAAATCCTTAGGTACAAACTTAAAAATCGTTTTTATTTTTAATGTTTAGATCACATGGTTTGGTCGCCATCTTGAATTTTGGTGTTTTTATAAAACAAACTTCTTCTTCTAAACATTCATATGGGTGAAGCTGAAATTCTATATTCCTTTTCTACGTCAGCACTTACAAAAAGTTTGATAAAAAATTTGGGAATTATTTAATTAGTGACGTCACAGTGGCATGTCAAACATGATATCTCTGCAAAAAACTCGTTTTATGCTTAAAACGTGATAAAGAAAGCTAGCGTAAATTTTTTTATCCCCACCAATGGATGTAGGAGTCGAAGCTCTACCTATAAAGTTTACTTTCGTTAACCTGTCTACACGGATAAACCGGAAAAACGGGAAAAGGGTATTAAAGTTCAAGAAGCTATACCTTTATTTCTAGAAGATATAGAAAAGTCTTTACAATTTCATTAGAACCGTCGCAATAAGCTCTTCATAAAAGCATATAGGTAGTATTTTGCTACGAGCAACCGTTTTCGTGTTATTGCGAGTTAAAAGGTAATAGGTTCGAAATATTGTCCATCTTTTCTCCCTGGGTTAATCTTATGGAGAAATTCAGTGATGTTCAAAGAACTGTAACTTTATTAATAGGCTAGCTATAGTGTTCTAATAAAGCTTGTAGGATAGTTCGTAATCTAA
>JARFOD010016864.1:0-11149 GCA_031763545.1 Mopalia muscosa
TTATCTAGAACATAAGATGATTTTTCGATTTTAATTGATCTACATCCCTGTGCCAGTGTGATTGCTTTTACAAATATTAGGGCTTGTCGTGACAATGACTTGAGTATTGACAACCAATAAAGACAGGACAACCAGAGGACCCAATATCAATCCATTACACAAATATCAGCTTAATGTTGCCCCTTAGTTTCCAGCGCCAAGCCAACAGCGAGCTCCTTCCTTCATGGAGTAACGCATGACTAATAGGCTCTGGAGATATCAAATGCAGCCCTGGTGTCAATACCACATAAGGCGGTGGTCAATTATTTTATCCATGGTCACTCGACCTCGTCATTTCACCATATAAGATGTAATAGGAGTTTTAATTGTTAATTTGTAATCATTGGAGAGAAGCCTTGGGTTGAAGAATACAAATGTCAGTCATATAAATGGAAACCAATACAACGTTACAATCTGCGAAGTCAGATGATTTATCTAAATTTCACATAGATTTACGAGAATGTGAATATATGTAGGGAATGTGTGCTAAATTCATACTAGTCAATAAAGCAATCATTTGTCCAGTAGACTTGACGGATCGTTTAATACCGTTGTCGTATTACCTGAGCCTTGGCTTGTTCTCCCACTAAGATTACATCTCTGGTGGCGTCATGTATAGGAATATCTGATATATATATCCCTTCACCCAGCAGCTCTTCCAGCTTCTCCACACAGGGGGAACCCAGGAATAAGATCGAATCAGATTCCTCTATATATAACATCTGGCCTTTTAATGTCATACTCTGCAATATACGGATCAGGTTAATAATGAATTCTAAAGTATGCTTTATGTCCAGAGAAGCACGAACAAAAGACATGTGGCATAACACAATTAATTATGAAAAACCGAAAGAAAGCAAGACACCGTTGAGGCACATATATAAACTTGGTGCAAAACATGTACTCAAGCCTCACTTCGAAACACATATCAACTGCAAATTAAGATATATTTGTCGTTTTAGTAAGTAGTTTCATTATAGGTGTGTAAGTATGTTTTACTGTGTGATAGATCTCCAACAATTATACTTACGTTATTTTACGACTTTCGTATGAATCCAAGCTAGTTTTCGAGTTCTAAATCTTGGTTTGTAAAGAAGCTGCCATGATAAAAAAAAAATGTTACCTTTTCAGCATTTGTTTTCAGTCGGCTCAAAACCGTTGTAGACAATAAAAAGCCTGAATTGACTCTAGATAATATTGATGAAAATGTGGCCGGGATATCAGGTTTTAGTATTTCAAAATACTTTTTAAAATCCATTCCTCTACTCTTTAATTCATGTGACACCATTTTGATTAGCGCTTCACCGAGTTGCGATATGTTCATATCTCTGTCAACCATTATGTGAAAGGGGAATGATTTACAAAATGTCACAACACCAATTTTGGAGTCTGTGGTTTTCGTTGACAAAGATGGTGGATTCGCGCAAAGGATGCTCAAAGTGTCATTGTTATTACTGTCACTGAACACAGTTAATACATGGTGGTGTGCACTATGAAGTTTCCTCGGTGTTATGTTAACGTGCACATCTATGTTAAACACCAGGCTTGCCATTGCTTTAATCATACCACCCACGAATGGAACAAGGTATTTCCGTTCGGTATAGTAATGTAAAGTGAGCTTGTCGCGATCATTGCCGCAGCGAAATGAGGGAAGTTTTTGTCCTTGGAACCTGGGGGAGAGTTTAATATGGTCGTGTAATCCGTCGAGATTACTAAAGAATTCCCACAGGGTACTGCCTAATGCCCGCAGAGATTTACCATACTCAGCTAGGCACAAATGGAAATATTCCGTGCCGAGATCTTGCATAAACGTGGAGTAGTTGACACCTGCAAATAAAAGGCTTCATCAACAAAATATAACAATTTCACTTAGACATAAGTGTGTACATTTACCTATAAATTCTTAATGCATTCTAAAGAAATGTTCTATGAGGTAGCGATTGTGTTTCTCAAGACTGTGCTTTGTGCCAGTGAGAACACAATCCGAGAGTCTATCACACGATCTGAGTATGTAAATCTACCGTTGAATCTTAGCTTTTGATAAAGGCACGTCCCAGCCAAACACTACTCCGCTTGACCAACATCAGTAAATTAACATCATTATATTGACTATGGCGCAGTGTGATCTCTTTTATCTACTTAATCAATACTAGATCGAAACGCGGCTAATTTACTGGTGGAACGTTTCTTGAAGATTAAAGTGCCACCAAGCAGCTGTAAGTATGTTCTACACATTCAGATTAAGTGTTAATAGAACCCAATTCGACCAGAAGCTACTTTGTACTAGGAGAGACTAATCTTCAATCTGATGGAATGCGAGCGCTGTGCCAAAAGAAGGGGTTACTTGAATCACGTAATTCAGCCTGGAATCATTCTTGGTATTTGGCATGGCTTTGACTAGTCTGATGGATTGTCTAGAAGAATGATCTCACCAGTGACAGCAAGGCTACCGTAGACGGCCCTTGTCAGCGCCTCCTCATCCAGCGCCTGGCTCAACTGCTCCACGTCTATGCAGGCTCTCTCGATGGCATTCCAGTCGTTGCCAAGTTGTTTCCTGAAGTAACAACAACCAGGTCAACAATGGTAATCATAGTAACCCGTTTAATTCAGCATTGATATTTACCTTTTCAATAAAATGCTGCAATGCTAAGATAATCTCTATAATGTGTGTGTGGAATACACCAGGATATTTCACAATGTAGCATAATGACGAACTGATGAGCATTTTTACTTTCACGTCTTTATTAAAATATTTACTTGAAATGAATTTACAAAAAATAAATATGGTTTAATCTTACCTAATTTTCATTCGTTGTGTCACGTCATATTTTGCCCAAATGTTAAGCAAGGCTCGGTTTACAAAGCCAGTCTGAAAAAAAGTGGAATTATTTTGTTCATGCTTGAAGCCAATGAAAAAAGCAATAAGGAATAGTGTTTACATCATCAGAGATTGTCAGCATATTTGCTTTTGTCGACGTGCATTGAATGATAAGAAAATGTTACTCAGAAAGTTGATGATAGTGGTATAATTGCTTAGGGTTTATTCAGACTGCTGGTTTTGTATCTCGACTATGTAAAACACTAGTGTGTGCTTCAACACATCAGCAGATATGCGTTCAGTTATCATATTAGAAATTATATACAAAGAAATTGTGAGAAACATTATTCAGATAATTAGTTTACATATACTTTGAATACATCTTGTTCCTGTTACATGCTTATCACCCTTTTTACAATGCGGGTGGTTGGCTGTTGGGTGCTTACTGGTGCTTTTAGGGCTGGTAGGCATCACCAAGCCGATCTTTTTTTAGGTCTATATTGCCTTGTGTCTTGTTATTGTTTGTTGACAATCACTTCAATATATATATATATAGATATATATATATATATATATATATATATATCTTGTAACAAAGCAAGGCAATTACTTTGGAAACAGTTTGAGTTAGGTGTTTAGAGCTTCAGTACAAGTCCCATGACTGTTAATTATTGCATAGATAAGCCTCGATGGCCATTACAAAATAATCACATAAGTGAAAATATGTCCCTTAACTGCGTTGAGGAAGATGAATAAAAAGGAGCTTAATAAGAAAAAAAGACTTTTCATTGATAAAAATGAGACATACGAGATTACCCGATTTAAAGGGGTCATTAATTGTATAAGACTAAAAAAAATTAGCATGTGGTATCCAGCACCTTATTGTTTCTTAGTTAGTATATATACCTATATAAAGTTGAATTGTAATCGTTTTATCTATCCTGTCAGGCGGTCTTCATCGGGTTATAAACTACCGGAAATAACTATATGCGTGTTTATATCGCATTTGAACAGCACAAACGTTAATATTAAGGTTAATCTTATTTAACCAAGAAAACCAAATATATCAATTAATGTAATGTATTTATCTGACGACCTTATTTTGACTTTCTGAATTATTAATTTTAAAGTGATATTCAACCGGTAAAACCAAAGCAAAAGGTAACAAGCTTAGGTTTTTAGACGCATTATATCGTAAAAAAAAACATTCATACAGCCTGTTGTAATTGGGAACTAATTATAGTGTTTATTTTTCTACAAATAAAAACACATTGAAGTTGTGCCGGTTAATTAAAACAGAAAAATCAAGTAAGTTCTAGACACACTTGTTGAAGAGATTATAGTCACACGGCGTAGTGGGTAACGTACAGCATCTCCACAGAAGGTACTGTAGGTGTGTTTTAGTTATATACTTTACATATTATTCGAGTGATTAATTTTTTTATCATATAAACGCACACTCCGTCTTTTAGCTAATCTACCATTGGTCATGGAATTAAAAAACACAGTCAACATATTAAATAATCCACTTGTCTGTGTATGTTTGAAAGAAGCCAACTGAAGAATAAATGGTGAAGCTACAAAATAAACGGAACAGTGGAATTAGTTTATACGTGGTCTTCAATGGGACGGTAAATGTCATGTATGCAAACACGAAGAAGACAAACAAATTGTTTTATTCCATCATATGCCATTTGGCAAACCGGTCTTAAGTTAGCTTTATTGGTCGCCTCGATGACAGGAATATTGGAAGCACGTTGGTATTTAATGGAACTCATTAGACAAGAGTTATCAGACACTTGATCACCCGGTTCGAAGGCGCACTGACTGACAACAAACTAAGAATTTCTCCATTAATGGTAGTGTTCAGCAGATAGAATCCCAAGTATGTCAAGTACTATCCTAGGGCAAGTTCAGACAAGACAAGTTATATGATACTCGATTGCCTTTCTTGTATTTTTTGCACTAAATTGAATGATATTTGTTTTCACTCTGATGTGAAATAGCAGACCATAGTGGCTGGAAGCAATTCTATAACCCGTCAGAACGAACTCAACAAGACACTAAACAACTGAAAGATAGCAGCCTTTAACGATATCAGCCAACAGTTTAGCGTTGGATAACTGGTTTCCTAACACGTCCTCTCAAAGTGACAGTCCTAAGAGCAGTAATGTGTAATAAACAAAAATAAAAGCGATAAAATTCAATTCTAAAAAGGAAAGCTGTAAATCCAAGAGTATGGCTCCGTCTTCTTTTAGTGACGTATCCGGAAATATTTCCCCCTGTATTCGGTTAAGTTATTCGTCATTATTCCATAGCTGAGGCATGTTCCAACTGCAAATGTATCGAGCGCAAGCAGCCTGAAACTCTATACTCTATTGTATAGCTAGTTCTATTCCGCTTTTAGGTTAGTTCTTCGGTATAAAAACAAACTGAAATCACACGTCAGTGACCAATACGATTTAACAGTGAAATTCATGGAAGCACATGTAGTGATCCGTCTATTTTTCACGTAAATTGTGTGCACTCATGTTCTAATACAGTAATTACCCTATATAGAAATATATTTTTATTTAGTGATGAAGTGCATTGTCAATGCGCATGCTTAGTCTTACAATATACGCGTACTAAATTCTCCCGTTAAGAAAGCTTCCCATTATTTAACGCATATTTGACTGTGCGATATAGTTTATCTGTAAATATTTACACTGGGCTGGTGTAGTTTTCACACAGCCATTAATCGTGTTTAAATAACTTGAATTTTACCGTGTGTCCCCATACAGCTTGGTACACAGACTGCTCAGCCAGCATAACAGCTTGTCAAATACTTCGTGTTTTTCATCTGTACTTTCCAAGCTCTAAATCGACATTGTTAAACAGGATCTCTTAATGAATTACTCAGATCCAAAGTGTTCTAGAGTAAGCTATTTGCTAAATATATGGATAATTAAGAGCGGTTTCATTAAATAATCGATCTAGCCACACCGATCTCTTTTATTAGCTTCTATCATCGTTTGGTTTATCAGTTTCCGTGAATGCTTGTAATATACCAATCTCTTTTATCTCCTCATGTATCAGGTGTTAAATAACCTGAAACCAATTAATCATCTGCCAATAGAAACAGGTGCTGAGCTCATTCACACAGCACACCACTGTAGTGTGTAGGAAATAATTGCTTGTCAATGTACATGCTTATCAAATATCAATACATTTTAATAGTGAATAAAAAGCCAGAGTGCACGTATGTCTGTTGAAACGGATGTATATTGTTCGTACTGAGGAGTTTATTCCAACACGCCACCACCAACTCACTAAGCCACATTAACCTCCGAAAAACACACCTTGTCATTTGTAACTAAACCTGTAGACACAAACTAATTATATACGTGTTTGATAAAATCCACCAATGTTCGATCTTGTCTTGCCACTTGTTTAAATGATAAAGCTTAGTTTCATTTTACACCTGTGACCTTTGTAAATGGCATAAAGGAGATAAACTTGTTTTAAAGTCACAAAAGCCTAAACTAATGAATGTATAATCGATGAACACGATCTAACGATATGATAAACAAGAGTATTTGATGCTTTACTAAATTGATATGTTAATTATAACTGATTAACAAACGATATATAGCGGGTAGTACAGCAGTTTATTCGCTATCTTAGTTACATTTTTATCTTAATCCTTTAATCTTACCACCAAAACAAAAAAAAGGATACCCATGGAGATATATTGATATAGTGACCAGTTAGAATAGTTGACTCAGCCGACCATTCTGACACGATAGGTGGGGATGGTCTGATAATAATTTGCTTTAGTAAACCATCAACAACAAATTGATATAGATATTTTAAGAAAAAGAGTAACTTACTGTTGGTAAAATCAGAGCTCCAACTCCTTCAATCAAACCAGCTAAATCCAACTTCCTTTCAGAAGAGCAATCCGTTGCTTCATCGGACCCTACCGAAGATGTCGTTGATATGTTACTTATTTTTCTCTGTTTGTCATCCGATCCTTTTGGTCCGTTAGACGTCTCGCCTGTAGACTTCTGCGATTCCCTCATCAGTGAGCTAAAGGGGCAACTCATTGTGCTTACTCATCTATAGCTTCATACAGACGGGATGAATTGTGTTATTGTATATGTAATGGTGTAATAACACTGTGTCAGTCCATAAAAGAAAGTGCCTGGCGACTGCCACCGAAATCCGTCAAGTTCATTCCCTCTTTGAAGACTGTGCATGTCAAAGACTAACCATATTGTGCTATACACGGCCAAAATAACTTACAAATGTTGTCGTTGCTCAGACCGTAAGAGCCTATGAACAGGGCTGTTAGTAGTCACACTTAATTTCCTACAGTAAACATGAAGTACGGTACACTAGGGAAGGAAGGGAAAGTGGTTGGCTGTCGGTGAAGAGCACAAAGTTAGCGACCTACAAGAAACACGGCTGCGTGGCATGGGGCGTACTAGACCGGCCTTGTAAGGTACGTGTTTCTCTGTTCCCCAGAGCATTGATCGTAATATGGAGAGAGCTCGATAAACGTTATGTAGGAGGAGGCCACATTCTATTAAGCAGCGCCAATCAGACGTCTGCTCCTATCAGTCTTTTATCAACACATGCTTCTGTTGAATTTTATCACTATTCACAACAGAGATGTCTCATTAAATATTTACCCTGCTAGTCAAACTTACAACCAAATACAGGACGTAAACATACTTTCCAAACAAAATGACAGACGATTGCTGCGGGACAAATGAAACCAGGAAGAACGGTGTTTTGTTAACTTAATTGCTGCGAGCTATGATTTCAAGATTATCGTTTCTCGCCTAAAGAGTCAGTGGCCCGATTCACTAACCATTGAACAACGGCGGTGGGCTCTAGATTATCGTCCTTAAGCGCCATCATCTAAATGAAATTATCGAAATACCGTCGATGAGTGTACTATTGCGGTCATGCTAATTGTCCTCGACTGTTTTGCTTGTTTTTTTTATAGTCAATATTATTACTGAGAGTATCATCCTAAACAAACGCAAGGGGGAAAACTTGTAAGTGCCCAAATTGCCCTCAGCGTGTGTGTTTGTTTATGGTTGGCTTGTTAGCCATTATCATTTGTGCATTTATGGTTTCATTTAATCAAACAATGCTGGTTTCGATGCCCCCAAAAAAGAAGCAGGTGGATGGCAGAGAGCTTCTTGTTGTACTTGTGCTTTGGAAGCTTATGAACATATGCCGATCTTTGTTTAGGGTTTTTCTCTCTGATTGTTATGTCGCGTCTTTGTTCATTGTCCACGGTGTCGATGGTAGTTATTAGACTAATAGTGAAATAACAATAAGAACGGTGCTAAACCCTATTCAGACAAACCCTATCCTTTTAGATAAGCAGGATTAATATTATTATACTTGATTTATAGCAACCTAACCTTTACTTTAAACTGGCCAGGCTTATAGGTATGCCGATGTTTGTAAATGGGTTGAGCTTTTCGTTAAAGGTACAAAAAACAACAACTACACGAAATCGTATGCCTCATTGGTTCCTTTGCTTGCGGTAAACTGTCACGTTACTTAAGCCAAGCGTTGTAGACCTATTCACAAGTGTACTGTCGTCATGCTCCCTGTTGATGAAGTGATTAAATGTGTTCTCTTCACGCCGCCAGGTCTTATTGGTCCCAGACGGCTCAGATACTCCCAACTACACTCACCACGTGTATGGTCGTGTATGGGATCGTGTGATCATAGCAAATCAGGCCCAGTATGTTTTGATTATTTTGGATTCTGGCAAACAGACAGTGTCACGTAGACGAAACATATTCACTCTCTACAAAGCAAATGGCAAGATAAAAGTGGTGAATTTGAACAAAGTAATTATGACTAAATCAATAATTAACTGGCAAAATAATTTGCCACACATTGATAGTCTCTGATCTTTGGTTCGTCCTATAAAATTGTCCACGCGCTCAATATCTATCTTATCTGAACTAGATTATTTTCTTTATCCCAGTAAAGTAGAATCAATCAGACTAGTATATCTTTGTAGAGATTCTGAGTCTCCATATCGACTAGTGTCGCCGATGCAATTATCAGCAGAGACCCGTACGTTCGGGATGAATGGAAAATGGAATGAACTCTGCTCTCTGCCAGAGATGTCAGGTAAACCAACAGTGACCGCTAATTATCTTCTCTGTGCCAAGGGATTTCAAACTTTAAATAACTGCTAAGTTGTATAGACTATATACTCTAATGGAAAGCCTTTTGTTCGCATACGTCACTGCTATGAGCAGGAGGGTCTACCAGTTGCAATGCTGTCCTTTCAGTTAAGGTAGACATGAAGCTGATGTATTTTGTGATTCATTTGTATATTGCTTCTTGAGGCTGATCTGTCAAGTCTTGTCTTTGTCATTGTGCCGTTAAATCTGGATAAAATGAATAAAGAAATCATTGCAGTAAAACTTATAAAGTTTATAAAGTGTTTTTAACCAAATCAATTAATCAATCAATCAATCAATCAATCAAAGTCTAAACCCTTTCCCTATTATTGAATTATTATCTTTTTGCAAGCAGCTGTTTTTAATGAAAACTCTTCCCGTGAAGTTTGTCTTGTGGATTCTCATTGATTGATGTGCTTCTTTAGACTTCCCCTTTTATAATATGTTCTATTAACCAATTATTTGTCCGTGATCAAGGGTATGTCACTGCGTACCTTTGTTTAGATATGTGGATCAATACATCTTTATTACTTGTTCTCTGGCATATCGTGATAGATATATGTTTCTGTAGAAGACATTTGATGATTTGTTTAATATGAATATCCTGATCTCCAGAAGTTCGATGGCAACATTGATATAGGGCAATAGATATCCGTATTGATGGAGATTTTTATGCAACCACCAGTTATTATGAATCGACTCTACTTAACTCTTGCAGCAAGAAAAAGGTAAGATTGATTGGTGAAGAGAATAGGGCCAGACAACTTGAACAGTTTGAAGATATGAACCTATCCAGATACAAATATGATTTTGATATGATATGATGCTATGATGCCCAGGTTTGGCGATAAGGTCAGCAATTGATAGGCCTTTTACTTATCCACGTTACCTTATTACACAAACTGACCGGTGATTCGGGATACAGTCTCATTCGGGTTCTTATTTTTTGCAATACTGATTTTTTTCTGTAATATATGTCGGGGTTTATCGACCAAATGGTTGAATTCTTCATAATTCCAAATAGTTGTGGAATCAATGACGAACGTGTAGTCTATCTTGCATATGAAATGGCGCATTCACAATGTCAGATGGAAAAGAAGATCACCTGTATGCCAATATTAGGATAAGATAATATTTGATTTGTAATAACTAGAATCGCTTTTGTCAGAACCATTAAATTTAACTTTTATTCAACGTAAACAACGAAACGATGTATTGTTATGCTGCAGTTTAATTTCTTCACCACTGGTTGCCCTGCCTAATGTAGTGTCCAGTTAATAACAGTCTCGTCCCCATGGTATCCAAGATACGACTATGTGCTGACCATTTAGAACTATTTTCTCAGATAATTCTATATGACGTTTAAACAGTTTCACGGTTAAAAGAGAGACAGTTGGTTTTAAGTTAACCAAATCACCCCCTAGCGTGGTTGATTAACTGTCATTAAGTGACCGTCTTGACCTAGTTTGGTGTTTACTATTGTACTCAATATGAACCGCTTATTAGAATGGAAGGGTTCAGAACAGACTATGTCAGGATCTATTTAACTAAATTCACAGGTGGTTTGATTGAAGTTTTAAGTCGTGCTGGGGAGTTTTTCTCTTATATTATATGCGGTACACTTAGCGCAACTATCTGTCGAATACAACCAGGTGTTTTCGCTGTTGGAATTAATGTTCCTCCAGTGCAAACGCGGCTTCATTTTGCTTCATTTTCACGATTGCCGAGTGTCCGCCTTGGTGAACTTTTAGGTGTCGAATACTTAGCTGGCCATTACAAGCGTTTGCTTTCATGCATAATTCATCGAGGTAGCAGTTCACTTTATTGCATGTAATGAATTATTAAATGGCACACAGCAAGACTGTAGCACATTTAACTTTCGCAGCTACATCTGCTAACTATCGCCGTATGATATGAATACTGATAGAATGTTATAAAAGTAAGTACTGTTATGAACGCCAATCCAAGCACGACATTTGAAGTATAACATAAAGTAACCAGTGCATTTTTGAATGGCATCCACGGGTGTCGGTGTTGCCATGTTGTTAGATACATAAACATTTTTAACGTAAGTCCACTGTATTTT
>JARFOD010016875.1:4284-24744 GCA_031763545.1 Mopalia muscosa
ATACCCCCCCCCCCCCCCCCCCCCCAATTGTTTTGTTCTTAAACAGTGAAAAAAAAATGAAAAAGGAATGCATAGTCTAAATTGGGTTTCTTCATACAGTCATACAATCTCACTGTTTTCCTTTGTAAACGATTTGAAACCAGGACTGACTATGTCGTCAACATCATTTCCTTTATACGGGGATTTATTATTTCATTGCACCCCTCTTAGCATTTAAAATACATATACACTGTGCAGGTTGGAGGTTTCGATAAATAAATGATGCATAAAGTGTTTAGGATATAGGAGTTTGTACTGGAAGTGTTTCCAATATAATTATACATTTCCGGATAACTTGTGTCTCTTGTATTCCTTAAACAGCATTGGTCTCGGTTTTAAACAAAGAGCAGAAAGTGAAGAAAAGTTGTGAACATGTGGGATTATCGATTTTGAAATTAAATTATATTTTAAAACTTGAATATATTTTCAACAACAACAACAAAAAATAAATAAATAAATTTAAAAAAAAAATGAGTGTTACAGAGTGTCCAATTCTCGCTACTCTGTGAGTCACAGCAGTCCAGTGGAAATTTGACAAGTAATTACTCAGCATCTTATAATTGCCAATTAATTAACACCTCATCACTGTCCAATATAGCGATAAAGGACGACAATAAATAGAAGAGTGGCCTAATGTAACAGACATGTCTCTTTTATTTAAAGCCATATGGACGCAAAATACAGATAAAACAATAATTCCCAGTGTCCAGTCAGTAATTATTGTAGAAACCTTTTTTAATTATCTTTTTAACAATCCTTAAAAGCCGGTGTATTAAGAAGCGAAGGCAAACAAGCATTGTAACGCTTTAGATGTGGTGTTTTGTTGTTTTTATTTAGAAGGGGAGAAGAGGCACGGGCGGGGGGGGGGGGGGATTTGAATTAAATTATTTAAACATAGTAGAGTCATAAATTCCCCTTAATATGCTGGACTGATCGACAAATTGTTGCCCAGATTTACATGTTTTAATATGAAAATCGGTTCTTTATAGGGGTTTTTTTGCCGAAAGTAAAAACCAACATTTAGCCTACCATTTCTTGAAGCATGTTGCTGTAGGTACCAGTGGCACATATGGCAAGCTGTTTTATCACTTCTTATTTTACGTATGGCGAATCATATATAGTTTTGATGTTATTTTATTTATGTACAATTATTTTGCACACATGTGAAATCAGTTTTGTAAAATGATTCTCACTTACATGTATGTGAACAACAATTTCACAATTGTAGAATAAAACTAGAAGTTATAAAACGTCTTGCCATACATATATCCGAAATTATCATCCATAATAAAAAGGATTAAATTTGGATGCCGGTCAGATTTGCATGTATCAACCTGTAAACATTATTGATCTGTGAGTTCACACGTCGAAGGTTTTTTGTTAATTCGAACCATGAGAAGTTGCTCGCATAATATAAGTAAATGTTAACTATACATATTGCCCTGTAAACGCTTTCAGAGGCTGGCCTGTACATACATGAACCATACAGGTTAACCCTAACATTCCAGTCACTGGATTGTTTACATATTTTTTGTTATTATTTTCTGTATTAGCCTGATCGGGGTTTAACACCGTACTTCAGGTTATTTCTTTCACGTGATTACACGGCTCACAATGGGCCATTGAAGCCACTCTCTACGTCACTGGCAACAGCAATTGATGAGACAGGACAATGTCAAGAAAAACAAAGGCAACACAAACACATGGACTTGGTGTTGTGCCTTGGCGCGGGGAACACTTGGGTAAATTTTCTTTTGAAGATAAACCCAAACGAAATGCATGTTAAAATTATAATTGCTTATTCTTGTGTATAATTCAAGTAAATTGTAATTGCAACTGAAAGGAACAAGGCTTGCTTGGTTTGTTGATTGATTGATTGGTTGCTTGTATGCTTGATTGATTGATTGATTGATTGATTGATTAATTGATTGATTCATTGGCCGATTTAATGAATTACTAGCTGACTGACTGACTGACTGACTGATTGATTGATTGGTTGATTGATTGATTGATTGATTTAATGGCTGACTATCTGACTGACTGACTGACTGACTGACTGACTGACTGACTGACTGACTGACTGACTGATTGATTGATTGATTGATTGACTGATTTATCGATGGATATTTTTGTATCTGTCTCGGTTGAAGACTGGTTAACAGTTATGGGTGTTTGCCAATCTCACCACTAATGATTTTAAACACTACATCGTTATCAGAAAATACTCTACTCGATCGTAAGAAGGCTTTTAATCAAGTGAAACTTTTAATAATGTTCTATACTTTCAGTTTTCTCTGTGCGGACACGCGACAATATTTACCTGAGGAAAGACCTCACGGGCGTGGCGATCTCCCTTTCCGGGGATAATTCGTTAGTAAAGATACGCGCACACCTGGGGAAGTAAATCATAAGCAATAGTTCAGTTTGTGTGCCTTTCTTTTTTAATTTCCGCAGTATTCAATGACAATAGTCTTTTAAGTGGCGGTCTTCGGGAGAAGTAATCAGTTGGCAGCGTTCCTCAAAGGCTGCTTAGGCGGAACACACTTCGTGAGGTACAGCCACTGAAGACAGAATTAAACTAGGATATTGTTTTTCTCTCTTCGCTATCTTTTTCCTAGAACGACATTCAATATGAAGAGCGTATGTTAATAAGAAAATGGACACCTTGCTCTTCTGAAGCCTAAGGACAAAAAAGGAATCATAAATTGAAAATGCAGAGATGCTTCTCATTTTCGCTAGTGAAAAACAGTCTTAGCTCGGATAACGGGTTCATTTTTAAACTTAAATATCAGATTTTCTTGTTTGACTCTATTGTTTAAGCTGTGGTATTGCTCTCATATCTCTTTTATGCTTCTTATCGTCTCGAATAAACACTTAACCCTGCCAGAGAAGGACTTGTAACGGCCGTAAACGCTGCCCTATTAGCGTCTACGAATGTCATTTGACTGAAAGATCCTCTCCGAAACTGACATCGCCTGTCAGCCGGCCTCTCATGTTCTGCTTTACGGCTCCGATACAAAGATGCAATATCTGCAAGACGACAAATATCAGAAGACTCTGCACTGTCATCCTGCCAATCTGTAAGCTGTAACTCAAAACCACCAGACAGATCCGCATATTATACTTATTAAAGATCCGCGGAACAATAACATTGCTGACAACAAAAGCAATATCAAAATGTGGGTCCCTCTCGCGACCAAGGGGATCCTATGTCAGTCAGTGCTGCCTCGCCTCCAGACTAGGGTAAAACAAGCAAAAGCCAGATAAAAACATCCTTGTCATTCATATGCACCGGTAAAACATTTTTAGTACCAATTTGTTAATATTGAAGTTTTCCAATCATTCATTCAATCAATCAACCAATCAACAAACCGGTCAGTCCACAAAGCTATAGAATAAGGGGAGTATACGTATGCTAACATTATTTAATTCGAGTATAGCATTGGTCAGGTAACATAGATGACAGCTCCAAGTGATGATGTATCTATAGAAATCCACAGGGATATGGTTTTGTCATTTCAAAATTACAGCTTATGTAAAATAATTTTACGAGATGCCGGTATTCTTTTATACATTTTATAATTAATGGTATGGCTGGAAATTAACAATGCAAAAAATATGACAAATTGAGCCGTTAATCAGCATATATCAAGAGGATTGAAAGCGCGTATATGTAAATCTACAACAATTAATATTATTTTGGTGGATTGTCAAAATCCAATAACCAAGCATGAATTTTGGAATTAAATTAACTGGCTGTCTTCTGACATTTAAATTTCTCTTGGATGATGATTTGCACTACACTAAAGCATAAAATATCAAATACCAAACACTGCACAAAAACTTGGAAATAACTGTTAGCCATACAGAAATACAAAATGAAAGAACAAAACAGAATAGTGAGAACATTTTGTGGTGTAACACTCCAATATGATTAGCAGTACATTGTCTATTTACTACATGACCTAGACTGGTCTATTTGGAAACTTTTGAAAAATATAAATCTGTTATTTCTTTCATTCATGATCTATGTTCTAATTTCATACAGCCGTAACGAGCTAGGAATGGACTTTCTTTACTCGAATCCACTATTAAATCACTCTAAAACTAAACACTCACACACTATATACTTACAAACTAAATACTAGCGAAAATACTTACGTTCCCTCGTCTGTATTAATTCATACGCAACAACAGGACTCTATTGTCTATACTATATTTCCGTTCTCAACCTCTCTTAGCTATATATAATTAGCCAATATAAATTATATCATCAGACAACATTTACATGTCGAAATGTAAGGACTGCGTTTGTTTGTCTGGAACTAATCTCTTCACATTAGTTTATTTCCCTCATATGACGGAGGTCCACACTATAAAGGTGGAGGAAATCGACTTTCAGTTACTCAGCTTCGACATGATAGCCAAAAGTTGACGTGTGTGAGGGCATACAAGACCAATGGGCGAAGGAAACCGCCCTCTATTATACCAGACGGTGTAAAAGAGGGACACCACTAAAGATCCTATCTACGTGTTGCCTGTAAACCTTACCGGAGAGCTACGTGTTGCCTGTAAACCTTACCGGAGAGCTACGTGTTGCCTGTAAAGCTTACCGGAGAGATACGTGTTGCCTTTAAATCTTACCGGAGAGCTACGTGTTGCCTGTAAACCTTACCGGAGAGCTACGTGTTGCCTGTAAACCTTACCGAAGATCTACGTGTTGTCTGTAAACCTTACCGGAGAGCTACGTGTTGCCTGTAAACCTTACTGGAGAGCTACGTGTTGCCTGTAAACCTTACCGGAGAGCTACGTGTCGCCTATAAACCTTACCGGAGAGCTACGGGTTACCTGTAAACCTTACCGGAGAGCTACGTGTTACCTGTAAACCTTACAGGAGAGCTACGTCTTGCCTGTAAACCTTACCGGAGAGCTACGTGTTGCTTGTAAACCTTACCGGAGAGCTACGTGTTACCTGTAAACCTTACCGGAGAGAACCAGTACAACCGGAAGTACCCTCAAACCTTTCAAAAAGCTAGAACCACATCTGCGAACATGAGCTTAAACCCAACACCTGTACCAGAATATAATATATATTATTGGGCCATAAACAAACTTAAATGGCAAGCCCCTATCACTTTCGGGTTTATACTTTTACTTATTTTAACGTGACTACTCTTTATCGATTGCAGACACTATCACTACATCAACGCATATCACTGTATTGACAAATGTTTTAATAACTAGTTAGGCCTATTTAATATCCTATATAACGACTTCCAGTGAGGTTCCAATTTCATCAACACTTATTTCTATAGCCTATCTTACGCTTGATCACTTTTCCTCGCTAGTCCCAAGGGCTCTATTAAAGTGATCGAATAACAGACAGTATTCTTCTAGAAATTCAATTAGTTGGTGACTATTGGCAAGGGCTTTTTTCTCAGCTGAGAAGACCCGCGGATTGGAAAGTACATAAAAGACAAGCCGCCTTGCCAAGGGCAGGCTTGTTTCAGAGTCAGGGAATCAGAGAATAATAGTGGTTATTGATGAGTTTTGAGATGGGAAGGATCTGTACTATCAGGCGGTGAGGAATCGCGCGGGGTCCCATTGGGCTACGTTAAAGGCACAAGGCAGTCCCAATCGCGTTTTATCAATGATAAGTGAGTGACAGAAACGCAAAGTCTAAGGTCATAGGCTTGACTAGAGGACCAGCCTGATCTACCTCAATTTCATTGATTGCATATTACCCTAAAAGCATTAGAGTCCAATCAATAGAAAGTAGTCTAAGTTTCCTTTGATTGCATTAAAAACGCGCCCTGGGGGCAGTAGCGTGTCAAAGGCCATCCCTATTCGGGTTGGCAGTCTGACGGTCTCATAAAGATAGGGAACGGCGATCTTCCCCCAAGAGATTCTCCTTGGACGCCCAGGGAGTGCCACACTTAACACTCGGACTGTCCGCAAAATCAACTGATTATCTGGCAGCCTGTACCAATCTACCAACATCCAAACAGAGCTTTAACCTTCGATATTTACCACACATAAAAGTTTTGTGTGCCATTTGTTTCCCTATCCACGACTTGACATTTTAGTTAACGAGCCTTGGCGTTTTGAAAATTTCCATGTGACCTTATAAAGTCTGTTATAGCTATGCCTGCATTTTATCCAGAGTGAATTTTGCTTTTCATTCAATCCGTCTTAATTGCTTTGAATGGCTTCATTCTCTAGTTGCAATCATTTAGACAAGTTCTTCTCAACGAGTCCAGCGACATGAACAGCTACAACAAGCCTACAAGAAAAAGAAATAGCAAGGTTACAAATTAAATTCAGTAATTCGAGCAAGCCACATCCTTGTCTGTTGCCATACTTCTGATTTTTCAGGAAACGCTAATGGAGAGAATTCATTAATATCTCCCAGAAGAAAGCTACACTTCTCAAATTTAGCAGATTTTGGATCGCAAAATTTCCTGAAACCTTATTTACTTTTTGCACTTAATTTTAGTCATCAAATGTAAAATGAGGCACACAATTTTTTACGCTGCAATGAAGAGATGGTGCACGTAACTCAAACCGTTGTACAAGCCAACAAACTGCTTGGCTGGGGAAATGCTTTGCAAAAAGTGGATAATCTGAAAAAAATCTAAGAACGTTAATGCCGCACACTAATCAGAAGATAAGAACATATAAAATTATATCGGAAGCATATTAATACATATTGTAAGCGGACACTGAATTCGTGCTCATCTCCGCAGTTCCAGATAACATCCAGCATGCCATGACGGCATCATTGTGTTCGGCTACATTGACTGTACATGCCACTTCAAAAAAAAAAGAGAAAAATAATAATAATATAACTGCACAGAAGCACAGAGAAGATCTGTGACAATCGATGGTTCACTATTACATTGAACAAAAAAAGATGGGATGCTTCTTTTGAGTAATAGTCAATCCCTGGAGAGACGCGGAAAGATTCATATTAATGCTAAGAATAACATGAGCTTGAATCGTGTATTGGGATGACACTAATACACCATTTAACTTCACTTCAAACTCTCTTTGATTATATTACAGTAAACTAATTTAACTCGAATGTTTTTTTATGTTCTTTTCTAATACCAAAATAGCTAATTTTTAAAATTCTTTTGGCTATAAGGTAATAACATATTTTTTGTTTTATAGTTCATAATGATTTTGTGAAATTGCCAAAGTCATCCCAATCGTTAAGTTGGCATTTATAACACAAATAAGTTGTTCGTTTGAAGAGGGGCTCAGATAACTATACAAGACACAAAAGTCGAGGAATCGTATAACCAATATATTCAACGATACCGAATATATTCCCACTTCAAACAAACACATGGTATCCGGTTTATTATAAATAAATGTTTATTTCCAGGCACATTCTCAACATACGCTGATTATGTGACACTTGTCATTCAAGACAGAAGGTACTTATCATTTACATTACAAACAGAAGTTGACGGCACTACTTAGACAAAGGCTCACTATTCGGACTTTGGACTTTCCAATCAAGCATTTAGACAAAAGCTCACTATTCGGAATCTGGGTTTCCAATGATGTATTTAGACAAAAGCACACTATTCGTACTTTGGAATTACAATGAGGCAATAAGGTATTGCTGGACCCCTTTGGCTCAAAATGAACCAAATTGTTTTTTTATAGCATGGATTAAAAGCTAGGTATTCAAACTATATGTTGGTGAAAAAATAATTCGAAATTCTAATTACACACAGTTGTACATTGGAGCCTATATTTTAGTTTTCCCATGATCGTATATTCAAGTCGCAAAACTTTAATTGCCTTTTTCTATAACTTATAGAAATATGACAATGTAAATGAAATTAACAACAAATTACTGAAAACAAATATAAAATAAATAAAGTTTGTGACTGACAAGCGGCGAAATCCAACATGGGAAGCGGCCCTAAAAGCGCAATTTCAATAACAACAACAACAACAACAACATCCAATGCGTATTTCTAGAAAACTATTCGTGTTAGAAACATCAAATTTGTACCATTGTAAAGAGCATAATGCGCTATAGTAAACATTGCCTCATTTTGTAGATGTTCATCTTTGATCTTTTTAAATGTTTCGGAAAGTTGTATTTTACACTTTTAAAGGCTTAAGCTTTCCAAGGTAGGATAGACACAAAATTCACTGGGATCGTTCTAATCAAAATTGAATAAACATGACAAAGTTTGCTAGTTCAAGGACTATTCTACTCTGTCCACTAATTTATTGTGTCTTATAGTTATTGCACTTCGCGAAATAAACCATGAAAAATACAGTCTATTTTTTCTGTTGACATTTACTCATTTTACAATATTTGTATAATTAATAATTGGATTTTCACCACATTCATATATATGTAATCCGGAATATTCCAGTTTGCGAAAAAAATATATGATACAGATTTATATTCTTCTTGATAAGAGACTAAATACAAGGGGTTTCTGAAAATCGACCAAGGGATCCAGCAAGACCTCAAGACAGAAGTTCACTATTCCGATTGGAGACTTTCCAATGATGCATGTTGTCAAAAGCTCGCTATTCGGACTTTGGACTTTCGAATCCACCATTTTTGACCAAAGACCGCTATTCGGACTTTGCAGTTTTGAATCTAGCATTTTTGACCAAAGATCGGTATTCGGACTTTAGGCTATCAATAATGATTTAGACAAAAGCTCACTATTCGGACTTTTTACTTTAAATCCAATGGTGTACTTTTTTATATTAACAAATACATATGTAGAAATATTGCTGGTTAACGCATAAAAGACACCTACATAAGTAAATATTTCTAGTGTATGAGGGAAGCGTCAACAGCAACAAAAAGGGTCTGTTGGTGAGTACCAGATTCACATAAAATCTTCAAACAAAGATTCCGATAAAGGCCATGTCTTATATAGACGTTGGCTTATGCAGGCTCTTTTCTAGTTCCATATTAGAAGATCTCCTAAAGAACCCTTGATTGTCTGGTTTATGCAGAGTCACGGGGCAATTGTTTGCTCCGGAAGTTAAGACGTGTTGAAGAATTGACGCGCATGGCAAAGAGCTGCTCTCACAAGTATTTCTGTCCATTTAACGAGGAAACTGATCAAACATCCATCGAACGATCTAACGCCATTTCTTCTGCTTGTCTAGTAACTGGAGACACACAGCTAATTCACAAAAGAAACTGTTTTTCTCTGATCAAAACTCGCTAATTTTGATGTAGTTTTAAGGAAACCCTCGTGTCAACACGAATCGGTTTTGTTAAATCAACCAATCAAATGGCTGAAGTGATACGATTATTACTGCATGTAAAAGCTGGTTATTTTATTTTGAACGCATAAATCGATACGCTGTATTCAGTATAATGTAACTTAAGCAAGTAAGATATATAGGCCTATTGTTTAGATATCGATTCGAGTTAACTAATATTAATAATCACTTTATTTATATATTTGCTACAGGTACAGCCTGGATACTCCATGTTTACTTTATAGTTGATACGTAATGTAGGCAACTTATACAACACTGTTAACAAGTTCTGGTGAATATGTACACAAGTCCAGGTGTTATCATGTTTTAGATTATTTGCGTCTGTTCTTGACGAATTGGTGTGGGTTTTTTCTCTAGCAACCGAGACAAGAAGATAGGCTACATGTACTTAAAATTGCATTTATATCATCAACACAAATGACAATGAAACCGGAGCGATTAGCGAATACTGTATTCTAAACAATATCCCCTCCAAACACATTATTCTTCAATTGTTATTTTTTGCCGTTCAGTAGCCACACGTACGCCTTCCTGTAAGGAGATATCTATTCCTGCATAATTACTGCACCTGCAAATTAAATGCATTTTAATTTTGATGAACAGCCGTTACGTTTCACAACCACGGCTTTTACAGAGGAAAGACAATTTTTAAATTCCAGACAGTTGACATGAGACTTTTTTGTTGAGAAGCTCAAGATTTATCGGCGCCATTGGAAGAGTGTAGTCCCGGAAGTAATTACCCGTGAATGGTAATAAGGAAACAATAACTTGTATTGATTGACAGCCTGTCGACTAACAGCCCCAGAATGTCTCCACATAGAAATGACAGCAATTGTCGGAACAAACCTTTCTCCGAACTGATTCCCGGTTGTTTCTTTCGCTAAAGACAATTGTAGTAAGTAAAATGGTGTAGTGTTCATGTCGTATTAAGCCACCACCATCCGTACAACATTTCTGATGAACACATAATAAAGTAAGCAAGTATAATTGCCTCCAAATTCTAAATTCATGTAAAATGAATGAGACCAGAATTTTCATTTCCTTTCTCAAATGAACTGAAAGCTGTCAATAAATATCCGATTTTACAATGTGATCTATATATTATAATATTAATATGATACTGCAAGAGGAGACATTCTCTGTAACATAACACCACCCTTGACGTGGAAGGAAATAAAAAGGAAGAATCTATGATATATATGATACTGTCTCAGCCAAAGTGAATATACTCTGTACCAACACTATAAGGATTTGATATAATGTCAAATGTTATAAAGTTTTAGATGTACAGATATTTACAGAAATTATAATTCACATTTTTTTTGCTAAAGAACGTACCTTCTGAATAACCATATTTTCAGAACCAGATTTTAAGACAATCTTAAACAATCAATAAATTACCATGAATCCATGTGATACTTATTTTCGCAGATGGTGAAAGCAGCTTCTTGGAAGTACTAAAAATAACGGTTAGATTCAAAGATAGCCAACTCCCAAGAGGCTGTGCTAACGTTTATCCTAAAATCGCCAAAGCCAAACGAAATTAAAATTTTCTTTTTTGATGGGAAGACTCTAGATAAAATAGAGTAAAAGTGGCGTACTATAGTATATCATAGATAAGTCAATGCATGAAGAGAGGACAGATTTCAAATACGTAAAAGCCTTGGCTATTTTTTCTTATTGTCTACACTTTCGCCCGTTCAAGACACACGCAAAGCCTAACAACATTTCGATTTGTGCCATTTTGACACTTTTTTATGCAACATTTTTTATTGAATACCCCAAAATAACACTTGCCCTTCTCAAACGAAATGGTCAAATCACACTCAAAATCAAAATATATAAACTGATTTTGATTTATTCCATTTATTGTCCTAATTCCGCTTACTATTATTATAAAACCGCCGCTGTATAGTCTATGTATGTCTCTACATGTGTTGCTATCGCCCCCAAGGACATGGATTTCGTTGATCGATCGTCTACCCAGACATTGGCTTCTTGTCGTCATTAATGTATCGCTAGACCTCCCAATGAACGACAGATGCTTATAAGGTAGTGTCTATTACACAATAAGTATCATGTATAGCCAATCGTGTTGTGTAAAGAAAATTCACATTCACCTGGGATGAAATTTGATGCGCAATGAGATTAAATCTTTTTCGGGAAATAATTCCGGCTGTCTGTATCTGGGTAACCCGATAACCATATCTATATTGCCTCATATTGTTTTCTTGACAGTTGCAAGATTTAAAATTTATCATTATACAATGGAACAAAATAACACGTCTTGTGTCCTTTCAACCGTAAAAATTCCGAATTCAAATAATTCTTTGTGGATGTGACGATGGAAAACATCGCATCAAAACAATAGGTCAGTGATTGTCAAATGCGACTTTAGTATTTTTTAAATAACCCTGCCATTATTGCGGCAAGCAGAACGAATCATTTGATTTCCTCTCCGGCACGCGCCTACTCGGTAACATTAGATGACGTCATCTGTGGGGTGTCATGGCAGCGCGTGTGAAATGATACAGGTAAGCTGATTGACATCAAAGTGAATGGCATCTAAATTATCCAGACACACTGTATAATTGTGCCTAAGCCCCTCTAAAGACAACAAAAGTGACTTGTGTAAGCTAGGTGTAGAAAACGACAGCCTGTAAACTGAACAAAGCGGCTTCTTCCTTTGGGCATTGTTCATTGAGTGCTCACTGAACAAAGCTAAACAGGCATGGACGCCGAGGTTACATAATATTACGTGTACTGTCCGTGTACCAGTTGTTGCCAAGAAATGACAGAATTTTAATGAAGTTTAAGAGTTTTAGACGTTGAAGAAATAATGGCATTGAACATACGGAAACGGAAAAAGACACGTAAATTGTTCTGGCTCGTTATATAAATTTCAGAACAGAATTCGAACAGTAAAATTTAATTCATTACATTATACTACTGCCCTACATCCAATGTGTATTAATCTTAAATGGAATGCTATATTATATATGACCTATAGTTTTGTGTCGATAGCTTTTCAACGTAGGTTATTTATACATTTTATAATTCAATAGTTATGCTATTCTTACCACATTCAGAATTGAATCAAAGGTAGACAATTACTGTCTGTGTTAGTTCAATACTGGTGTGGAGCAATACAATAAAATTACAACTCTGATTCTACCCTGAATAGGGACAGGCTTGAAATTTGATATTTGGCAAATAAACGATCGGTTTTGTTAAACGTATGACTGAGTTTCACTGTATTCAAGCATATTTATCCAGCGTAGGGACAAATTGACAGAAAGCTCTCGAGTTACTGCCCTTTGATAGAATTCAGCAAGTTTGTCATGTTGAAGATGTGACGTAATTTGTAGTGCAAAAGTAGGGCTAACCGTAAGTGTAGTTTAGGGGTTTGTTAGGGGTCAGGTTTAATGTTAGGTTTAGCGTTAATGTTAGGTTTAGTATAAACTCAAGCTGCCCCTCTTTGAAACAGATACATGGTATTTAATTTGAAATAAAAGAACTAAAAAAGACAAGAAAAAGCTTCTCAGATTCTGTTTCTGTCTAACTTCCGTTATGTAGCCTAATATACGCGGATTGTGTTATATGGTATAGAGTTTTATGTTTTGTTGTATGGTATACAGTTTCATGTTTTGTTGTATGGTATAGAGTTTCATGTTTTGTTGTATGGTATAGGGTTTTATGTTTTGTTGTATGGTATAGGGTTTTATGTTTTGTTGTATGATATAGAGTTTCATGTTTTGTTGTATGGAATAGGGTTTTATGTTTTGTTGTATGGTATAGAGTTTTGTGTTTTGTTGTATGGAATAGGGTTTTATGTTTTGTTATATGGTATAAAGTTTTATGTTTTGTTGTATGGTATACAGTTTCATGTTTTGTTGTATGGTATAGAGTTTCATGTTTTGTTTTATGGTATAGAGTTTCATGTGTTGTTGTATGGAATAGGGTTTTATGTTTTGTTGTATGGTATAGAGTTTTATGTTTGGTTGTATGGAATAGGGTTTAAAGTTTTGTTGTATGGTATAGGGTTTTATGTTTTGTTGTATGGTATAGGGTTTTATGTTTTGCTGTATGGTATAGGGTTTTATGTTTTGTTGCATGGAATAGGGTTTTATGTTTTGTTGTATGCTATAGGGTTTAATGGTTTGTTGTATGGTATAGGGTTTTATGTTTTGTTGTATGGTATAGGGTTTTATGTTTTATTGTATGGTATAGGGTTTTATGTTTTGTTGTATGGTATAGGGTTTTATGTTTTGTTGTATGGTATAGGGTTTTATGTTTTGTTGTATGGAATAGGGTTTTATGTTTTGTTGTATGGTATAGAGTTTTATGTTTTGTTATATGGAATGGGGTTTTATGTTTTGTTGTATGATATAGGGTTTTATGTTTTATTGTATGGTATAGGGTTTTATGTTTTGTTGTATGGAATAGGGTTTTATGTTTTATCGTATGGTATACAGTTTTATGTTTTGTTGTATGGAATAGGGTTTCATGTTTTGTTGTATGGTATAGGGTTTCATGTTTTGTTGTATGGAATAGGGTTTTATGTTTTATTGTATGATATAGAGTTTTATATTTTGTAGTATGGTATAGGGTCTTATGTTTTATTGTATGGTATAGAGTTTTATGTTTTCTTGTATGGTATAGGGTTTTATGTTCTGTTGTATGGTATAGGGTTTTATGTTTTATTGTATGGTATAGAGTTTTATGTTTTGTTGTATGGTATAGGGTTTTATGTTTTTGTATGATATATGGTTTTATGTTTTGTTGTATCGTACAGGGTTTTAGGTTTAACAGTGCATTAACTGGAAATATTACAATTAACCACTTGAAATTGCGTACCAGTAATGTTCATACAGTTCTGAATATTAAAAAGGCTCTAGGACATATGTCCTCTGTGAATCGCGCCTAACTGCTCTTTATTGTCGAAGGGATACAAGGACATTACAGTCATTAAGATCAAATGAAGGTAAGATAGCTATCAGGAACGAACCTCAAAATGTCACTATAACAACATCGCCGACATTTGGGATATAATATATACATTAATATACTATAAACAAAATGTAAGCTGTTACCATATCCAAATGAACAGATGAAACCTACAGACACCATTTTGTTAGTGACATCTCCTTAAGAGTTTACTCCAAAAATTAACGAGAATGAAAAGTATGGAAAAATCTAGATTTTAGATAAATGGGTCAAATTAAGAAGTTCTTGAATTTTTTAAAGAGCGATAGCGCAGATTTTCTGTTAAAATGTATATTTTTTAGAATGGCGTACAAAATTAAACCTTCAAGAAATACCAGCTTATATCTAGTGTATTTATCATAACTTTACACGAGGAATTTATTTGGCTTCAGATATTTTGATAGTTAACATTGATAAACATTGTATAATGGGAGTAAATAGACGTTTACTTCACCAACAGCAGACAAACGGAAAAAAACTAGAAGAACCTTATCCGCAAATGTATTTATCAAAGTTTGTAGGCATACAATTTGAACTATTTCACTCGGGTTTCGATGGCAAATGTCTGATACAGGCTCTTTCAATACAGACAAATGGAAATCTTTTATTCAGTAGTATACTAATACAACGTGTGAACCAATAAAACTAGTCCAAAAAGTCAGCCTTTAAAACCATAACATGATAGCGTTACCTGTAAGTTTATTATTGTACCAAGAGGACAGATGTGTAGTAGAATTGTTTATTTAGTGTCAATTGCTTCACGGTTTCGACTGTCTGGTAGACAATTAGACGGCCTGGTAAGCACCTAGCGTGGCTAAACTCTTGGGGACGTCGCAAGTTGTTAAGCTGTCTTTCCGCTATTTCCCAACAGGAAGGTGTAAATTCGGTTTAATTGTAACTGACGTTGACTTCATAAGATCACGGCTGACTTACAACTGAATACGAGCATGGCGATAATTGATGTCTTACGTCATTAATAATACACCCTATAATTATCTGGGTTCTTAAAGACCTTGGGAGCAGATTGTCACTCCCTTATCAACACCCCTATACTCCTTTGCTATCAGCCACGAGTCAGACCCTTTCGAGTGTCAGTGGTCCCCACGCCTCTTTGAGATCATGCTGTGTCAAGCCTTTTCAGAGATTTTGTTACATGATGTTATGATGTTTCGAGAAGCTTTGAATATTGATATATTTAGTGAAAATGTGACAGGTATATTGTAACATTTTAAGACGTTCAGGCTTTCAACCATAATTAAAATTTCAAATCACATCTATGATTCCAAATAGTCATAATAAATGATGGATGGGGTGGGTGGGAGTTTAGCTTGCTCTGTTGCTCTTGTAGGTGACTAAATTTGTTGTAGTGTACCGCACTGTGGTCTGTACAGTACGTCCAAGTGTATCGTTTTTATCAGCGCCCTGTCTTGTTTATGTGGAGTATCGCTCAAAATGAACTACCAATAGGCCATATTAATTCGATATGAAGAGTATAGAAATATGAACAGCCTCCGACATACCTGATGGTAAGGCCTTAGGAAAAAAGTCTTTAATACATCGCGGAACAGCTTAGGCCAGTGTACGCTTAGCTATTATGGAGACAATGCGGATTAACGAAAGAAGGTGGGAAGCGAGTTCAATACGAAAAACGATACTTTCATTTTGACTCAATATTTAAGCATGTGTTGTGCCATTGACAGTTGAGGAGTTCAATACTTTGGCCGACCTATACGGTGTTGTTTATTTCAAGGTGTCCCAATTTGGCCATTTCTGACCTTTTGTTAACATCTTGGATATGTAACAAGATAGAACAGGCTCAAGAGTTGTTTTTCCACCAATTTCGCTTCGAGAAGGTGTGAATTATCTTTAATTACAGGCAATAGCCGCCTTATCAGATCACGAGTCCGCTGATAATTAATGTTTAGTCATGAATAAAACACCGCTTATTATGGCGGTTCTAACCACTGCATGGGGGCGACCTGTCGCACGCCCTCATCACCACCCGTACACCTCACGAGCTTTGCGATGCTCACCGATCTAACTGCCTTGACATAATGCTTTATGAACCCTGCATGCAAAGCTTGTCGCATTGCAGATTCTAACCGTTAACACATTTATGGCTTAGAATACGACCATCGAAAACTAGTGTCGTATTATTGACAGATTCTGTCTTCCTTTTCGGCTAAAAAAAGGGCAGCGTGTGTGGGTGGGGTTAGCCTATCTCATTGTGGGCACCTCAGAGACCACGTTATTCTCTTTTACACAGAAATATTGGTTTTCGGAATGCTGTCAAAAATGACAAAACTCTCGATCGATTATCCACGCCATACCTTTGTGTCGTTAAGATCCAATATCATAGTTGACGGCCAGGTAAAGCTATACCTGTTAATTAACAAAACCCTTGAAAACCTCTAATGAATCCCCTGTAATCGCATTAAGACCACGACGGCGTCTGGATAGCACCACTTCGACGGAGAGGAAACGGAGGCATTGTCAGGGATACTACTCTAGATCTCTGTGCAGGCGCTACAGTAAGACTTCTCGAAATTATATTAGATCTTGTCGCATTATATTAACAGGCCGCGTCAAGTCCAGAAAGCGAAGGCTTTACATAAGTAACCGTATAAGGGAAGCAGGCACATCAAATTTTCAAAGGGGGACAATTAAATGTAAAAGGGTTATCGCCTTCGCAGGCAGTGGCTATATTCAGAAATGTCAAAAAAATAAAATAAAAATAAACATAAAAATAAAAATAAATAATAATTAAAAAAAACGTTCGGAAAGCGTCCTGAAAATGCAATGATCGAATTAAAATAAAGTTACCATATGAAAAAATAAATACCAATTATAAAGACTCTTCTATTACGGTTACACTATCGATGTTTTAATTTTATTTAAGTAGTTGTCAACTAAACTCTAACTTCAGTGTTTAGTTGAATGGTTTTATTGAAAGATTATTGTATAACATGTTTCAATCTGTGCATTTAATCTTCTCTGTCGAATAGATACCAGACTGAGTACTAGTATCATTGCTGCGCAGCCACAAGAAAGGATATAGAACATTAGGATTACATAATAGGTACATCTTAATAAACCAATACACCAAAAAAAGTATTGACCAGAACGTCCATTCACTATATATTAAATTATTGGTTTGTTTGGGGCTTAAAGTAGTACTCAAGCAAATTTTAGTTAAATATACCACAACGGATTATCCCCTTTTTTACTCTGCCTTACAAGTACTTAAATACGATGGACAAACGAACAGAACCGCACAAAGACATTTTGTTGCTTTGGTTGCTTTGGTGAAGTTTGTTTAGAATTTTAAAAAAAATAGATTTCATAAAAAAAATAAAAAAATCCGTCAACTTTGACAGCAAAGTCATCAGTAAAACTTAAAGTATCTTTTTAAAGTATCTATTAAAGTCATATCTTAAATTTTATATCTATTAAAGTCTTCAATAAGTAGAAAGGGTCAGTTCGCCATGTACGACATGACGCAAATATAGGCCGGTTGAGGGTTATGATTAAGATTAGGTTTATTGATAGATAAGCCGTAAAAGGTTCGGATTTGTTGATGAACATATTATACAAATGTTTCGGATTTGTTGATGAACATATTATACGAATGTTTTGTTGATGAACATATTATACGAATGTTTCGGATTTGTTGATGAACATATTATACGACTGTTTTGTTGATCAACATATTATACGAATGTTTTGTCAGTCTTCAAGGTGCGAGTCATAGATAGTGTATATGCATCCCTTATTACCCCCTTACAGGAAGACGTTTCGTGAATGCTGGAGGCGTCTATCGAAGTTATCTTGGCGGTTTTGGGAACAAAGCGCCACGAAAGACTTCTTTTTATCATATCTTTTGTTGTAAATTGCAATTCGGCCAGGTGTGTCTACTGGAGTTAAGGTTTCTCGGGCTATAGAGGTTACAAGTGGCCGGGAGAAAGAAAGCTATTATCGTTCCTGGATCGATCTATTAAAACAACGACACGGCGCATCAACGGAAGGAAAGAAATCCTTCTTATTCTGAACATCCTTTAAGGTTTTTATTGACAATAGTACCTGATATTGTATTTCACAACATCAAAGCCGCCGCCGTGGTTTGTTTCCCCAGGTAACAGCCTCAATCAAAACCCTAATCTTTTTTTCCTCGAGAGATAAATGATTCTTAATACAGTTTTATGTTCTCCGCCGGCGCTGAGTCACTTAAAGTAGGCTGTCTTCAGAGTCCTTACTGACAGAGAGAAGGCGTGCTTTTCACCGGTCTGATATAAAGAAAAGAGATATGTCAACACTTAAAAAGCTTGCCAAGAGAGAAGTACGTGCCATGTAAAAAGCACGACACGTGTTTAGCCCGTGTAGAGCAAGGTTTTGAACAAGTGTGGACATCGCATTGCCAGGCATTCCTGTCGGACAAGTCAGTGTTCTGTCCACTTTGTCAAATACAATCATACAGCAATGTTCTCTGTATAAGACATTAACATGTCAGCTTTCATACTAAAACACAAAGAGCAGATGTCCAGTTTCAAACCTAAAGGCCTAAAACCGGCTTTACTTCTTTGTTGGCAATCGACCTTAAGACTGCAAGTTCCACACAGTGCAAACATATTCACAACCATTTAACCCCTGTCGATTTTTGAATAGACTATAAACATTTAACTGAATACATACAAATATATATATGTAAAGAATTCATATGTTCTGTCTGCATTTAAATGGGAACGCAGGCGTACCTGAATTCAAGCTGTATCTATAGAGAAAATCTTAGGTCTAAATCATGAAAGCTGTTTATTTTACATATATTTATATACAGTCTTTGCTTCCCCACGGCAGAATATGAATACCTCAATTTGTTCGTTATGCTAATCTCGACCCCTGAAAGCAATCCGAGATGGAGATTAAATGTAGACGACACGCGTATGTAAATTACGTTTGATCAGGTTGATCCCTTTGTTAGCCACTTCTCAGCCGTAACGTTTATGGAGCGTATGTTCTTTATTTGCCAAGAAAAAAATGCATTCGGCCACACAATAACTCCGTGAAGGTCTTTGGTCGTCTCCGTCCAAAGAACTCGTACCTCGGCTATTTACTGCACTTGTCCTTTTATTGGTAAATGTGTATTTGCTGCGGTTGGGCGAACAATCGAATCTACGGATAACTTATTGTACGCAGTTGGCGATTTCAACAATTTATCAATACACTCGCTGCTGTCAACAAGTAAAGGGCTGTGTCTAATTGAGTGAGGCATACGGCAAGAAGTTTTTGTCTGGCAGGAGCGATTCAAGCACCGATATTTCTCAAGATGAAAGGTGTTAACAGCATGTCGAGTGGCCCAGATAAAAGATGCGCCAAGTAACGTGACATCTCCAGAAAGCGCTGTTAAGAGGGAGACTTCGTTGAAAGGGTCTGGCTAATGTAACTGAAGCCCCTTGTACATCACTTTCCCACAGTCCGTCTTATGGTACTCTAGTTTCCCAGCAGATGCAAAATTGGTATCTATTTTTACACTTTCAGAGTTGAGAAATTACTTCAGTGTCAAGGCAACACAAACAGATACACATACACAGTAGAAACTTATAAAAATACGTAGTTTAAAGGGTGATGTTACAAAACATTTATAGCCTACATCGACTTCAATCGTAGATTATGTTTATAGTAAAGAGAAGAAATTGTTGTTTCATCAAAGTCGTACGGGAACTCTAAGCCTTAAACTGAACACTAGTTTTTATCTTTTTGATACAAAATCATATATTCACAAAACGACCTATGTGAAAAATATAAATAATAATATATATTCTGATCGATGTTGGTCTATTTTAGCTTTGTATTACTCCGCCAATACACTCCACTGCCTTCCATAAGTACGGAAGGCAGTGGAGTGTATTGGCGGAGTAATACAAAGCTAGGTCCATTCCAGCAAAAAATGTAGTTTGAACTGAGCACGTCCTTGACTTTTGAGGCTAACCAGAATATCTCGCATGCAGCCCAATTATGTTTTTCTTTGGCTTATGTTGTATATATTTTCAGTAATCAACCAAGAAGGCCTATCAATTTTATTTAAAAAATAATAAGCTGCATGGCTAATCTTCCCATTCGAGACATAGGCGTAGGGGACGGGGACAGGGGGCACCAGGG